>CM070021.1:36479612-36570384 GCA_036247105.1 Cirrhinus mrigala
GGTTCGATTCCCGGCCAACGCAAGAACTTTTTGTACTGTAACAACCTTCTATGTTAGATCCTCAATAGCTACACAAATCTATTACATATAAACGCAACACTTAAAGCCGTCAGAGCCATAATATTCACTTTGTACGGCCTTCTGAATCCCACTGGTCTTTAAAGCGTACGTTTGAAGACGCTCAGTTCTCTGCAGCCCCGCCTCTCTCCCAAACTCGAGACTAGTGTTCAGAAACAGCTGATCGTGCGAGGCAGAGCATCACAGTCCGCAATGTCATCCGAAGAGCTCGCACGGAAGCTGCAGCGCAGCCTGGACGCGGAGCAGGGGGACACCAAACCCGGCTCATCGCCGCAAACAGGAGCGGACGATGACGAGCCGCCGCCGGTGAGACCTGGCGCTGCCGTGAACGGCGATGCCACCTCTGAACTGGCGGAGAAACTCAACCGCAGGCTGGACATCCATGACGGCACGGCGAAACCCAAGCAGATGAAGGTGTTCAATCCCTACACCGAGTTTAAAGAGTTCTCGCGCAAACAGATCAAAGACATGGAGAAAATGTTCAAGAGGTCAGTTCATTTTGCTGTCAGATATAGCTTTTAATCTAAGCTTTTAATTTTTAATCTAAATTAACATTTAAGTTAATCAAGATACAGATTTAGTGAATTGTTATTTGGTAAACATTATTTTAGACCATAACTAGAGTGAAGTTTGTGTGCTTGTGTGTGACAGAGTTTTGGGATCATTGTGTTCTTGTTCTTGTTTAGAGGGAATGTTGATGCGTCTCTCAAATTAATTCCCTCACTGTATTTTGTTTAGAATTTTCTTGATAAGCTATTTTCTTAATCATCTTAGTAAAATTTAATTTAAATAGGCTATACTGTGCCTAAAGGGTATTTAGTTTAAAATAAAATAGTAAAGTATCAAATAAAATAATAAACACGGGTATTATTAGCATAGTAAAATAAATAAAATAAAATAATGCAGGGTATAAAATCAGAAGTGAACACTGAGGAAAATAAAAATGAATATGAATTTAACATTAAACATGAGTTTTAAAAACTGCTTTGTAGTGGCAGGTGCTTTTGTATTGCAAAACAAATAATTAAATAAAATGATAATGCACATGGAGAATTATTTACAAAAAAAAGTATAGTGAGTGTAAATAATGAACAATAGATTCTGAAGCTCGGATTAAATTTACATGAATTATCTTTCTGAGCATCCTTGTACAGTGCCAAAATAATGTTTTCCTCTGGGGTCTCTCTCTCTGAACAGCCATTGTCCTGGTTTCCCTCATTATTTCAGTACAAGGGTCCACTCACAAACTCGACGTCCCCATGGAACCCACTCCATGAGCAACAATGCCATCTTTGTCTGTTTGTGCGTGTGTTTACATGCAGGGACTTGGAGGAGACTATGATGAGAAGGATTCTCTTTGGTTTCATGCAGAGTTGTGAAAAAATAAATTCCCTTTCATTCATTTTTATCATATCAAGGGGTATTTTTATTAATTTAATCCCATCAAATTCAGAACGAGGTCTCTGGTAGTGCATCAAAATCCTTTCAAATAATTACAAACAGCAAACAATTCAGTATTTGACGCTGTTTCACCTCAGAGACTTTAATTCTGCATGTCATCCTCTGCTGCCAGGTCATGATTTTTCCAGAGTTATGCACACATAAGCATGTCAACAGATTTTTTTTTAGATCCCAAGGTTAATTATGCTTTACAGCAACTTTAAGATCAGGTAGATGTTTTCTTGTAGTGCGCATACAATAGTTATAGAGATTTCCAGTTTGAAGAATCTTTAAAAGTGAGGTTCAGTCAAGTCTATTAGATTATATTGTGTTATAGGAAACTAACCCAAACTGTATGAAAATGTGGGTGTCCCATAAGACTAGGTTATGTCAGGACCGCAAGGTGTGTCTGTTTAAGTCATAGAAGAACATATTCTGGCCCACTTCAGATCAGTTCAACCCAGTTTCATAAGAGATGAAAAAAGATGTCATGTATAAGAGGAAAATGGGTCAAAAGCAGAGTTAACACATTCATAAACACAACTCACACCTACACGCTTCTGAAATAGCACACTAGATAAATAGATAGATTGATACTACTAATAAAAATGTTTCTTAAGCATCAAATCAGCATATTGGAATGATTTCTGAAGGATCATGTGACACTGAAGACGAGTAATGATGCTGAAAATTCAGCTTTGTATCACAAAAAATAAATAGCATTTTAAAATATATTCAAATAGAAAACAGTTGTTTTAAATTGAAATAATTTTTCACAATATTACAGTTTTTACTATATTTTTAATCAAATATTAAATATTTTTTCTTTACACAAGACATTAATTGATGGACTGGAGGTGTGTGCCACTTTAATTGCTATTCAACACTAGCCCAAAACATCAAAGAGGAAAGCAATATTATGTATATAGGACTCATATTTTAGTCGGAATCAATGGTTAAAGTTAAAAATGTCTTAATGATGGATTTATTTCTTACAAAAATGCAGCTTTTCTTTTCACAAGACGTTAATTGATAGACTGGAGTTGTGTGGCAGGGTTGCCAGGTCTGTGAAACAAAAGCAGACCAATTGCTATTCAAAACTTTAAAAGCATTTTGTATTCAAATAATTTTTCACAATATTACAGTTTTTACTGTATTTTTAATCAAATATTAAATAATTTTTCTTTTTACAAGACGTTAATTGATGGACTGGAGGTGTGTGGCAGGGTTGCCATGTCTGTGAAACAAAACCACCCCAATTGCTATTTAAAACTAGCCCAAAACATCAAAGAGGAAAACAATATTATGTATATAGGGCTCATATTTTAGTCGGAAGCAATGGTTTAAAGTTAAAAACGTCTTGATGATGTCTTTGTTTCTTATAAATATGCATCTTTTCTTTTCACAAGACGTTAAGTGATGGACTGGAGTTGTGTGGCAGGGTTGCCAGGAACAAAAGCAGACCAATTGCTATTCAAAACTTTAAAAACGTTTTAGATTTAAATAACTTTTTCACAATATTACAGTCTTTACTATGTTTTTAAATCAATTATTAAATCTTTTTTTTTTTTTCACAAGACGTTAATTGATGGACCGTGGCAGGGTTGCCATGTCCATAAAAAAAACGAGCTCAATTGATTTTCAAAACTAGAATAAAACATCAATGAAGAAAGCGATATTATCTATATAGGACTCATATTTAAGTCGGAAGCAATGGTTTGAATTTAAAAACATCTTAATGATGGATTTGCTTCTTATATGCAGCTTTTTTTTTTTTTTTTTACAAGATGTAAAGTGATGGACTGGAGTTGTGTGGCTGGGTTGCCAGGTCTGTGAAAAAAATCCAGCTATTCAAAATTTTAAAAACGTTTTAAATTGAATTATTATTATTATTTTTTTCAATATTATAGTATTTACTGTATTTTTAATCAAATATCAAATAATTTCTTTATAAGAGTGTGTACATTTCTTTATTTTCTCCATTTAAGCCACTATAGCACAGGGAGGGCTGTTGACCTGGAATGTGTCCTGCATGCAGAGGGCAGGACCAATGTGCCAACCTCATCCTCCTCTTTCTGCTTTGTTATTTTCTCTTTCTCTCTTTCACTTTCTCTCACATACCAGGTCAGTCTTGTTAACCCTGACCTGTTTCATGCTGCTTCAAGTAGTTCATAATAGCTGTTCTAAGCATATCTGTGGTTCTAAGCAGATCTGGGATCTGTGACTGGACTGCAGTGCTCTGAACGCCAGCCTCTATAGCTGAACCTCAGCCCTGAGCCTTGGCATCTATAAATACCACAGCAGGAAACCAGAGAGGACAAAGAAAGCGTCCACACACGAACACATGCGATGCACCCACAATTACGTCAGGGCAGTTTGTTTTCATGCATCCACACAGATTTCAGGGCCGTGTGTGTAGAAGTGTGTTGCCAGTTGCTGAAAGCAGTTGGTCAGCAGATTCCCAGTTGTCTTTTAATCAGGGCAGGCAAGTATGAGCATGTCTTAGTGGGGGCTGTTAAAACAACATCGAACAAGTGAGGATGTTGTGTTAAAATGGTTAATAAATTGGCTTATATGCAGCACTTAAACAGTGAAGGTTGAGCTATTTGTGACCTTCAGAAACAATGAGCTAAGGAGACGAGATTAGACGGCCATTCAGAGCAAAGATATGAAACACCCCGATAAACATTCATTGTCTCAGATGTAAAATACCCTAGGAGAAATAAAAACATGCACATTTGATTGCAGATTTAATTAGTAACATTGAATGCATTTAAGAAATCCAAAAATAAACATTTTCTGAAAATGTACTCACCCTCAGGCCATTCAAGATTTAGATGAGTTTGTTTCTTGTTACTTTATGGGAAAAGATTTGGATAAATTTAGCATTACATCACTTGCTCACAAATGGATCCTCTGCAGTGAATGGGTGCCGTCAGAATGAAGAGTCTAAAGAGCTGATAAAAGCATCACAATAATCCACGTCCTTGTGCAGTGAAAAGCTGCTTGTTTGTAAGAAACTAATCCATCATTTAACTCGTTTACCCTGGTTTAACTTTAAACCAGACTCATATTTTACTCAGAAGCAACAATTTAAAGTAAAAAAAAAAAATGTCTTGATGGATTTGTTTCCTAAAAATATGCAGCTTTTCGTTTCACAAGACATTAATTAATGGACTGGAGTTGTGTGGCAGGGTTGCCAGGTCTGTGAAACAAAACCAGCCCAATTGCTATGTAAAACTTTAAAAACATCACAACAATTCACAAGTAATCCACATGAAAGGGTTGCCAAGTCTGCATTTTTTTTAGATGTTAAGTGATGGACTGGAGTTGTGTGGCAGGGTTGCCAGGTCTGTGAAATAAAACCAGCACAATTGCTATTCAAAACATTAAAAACATCACAATAATCCACAAGTAATCCACACAAAAGTGTTTTCAAGTCCATGTTTTTTTATTTTTTTTAATTAATTATTAATTAATTAATTAAATGTATTTATTTTTTTAAGTTAAGTGATAGACTGGAGTTGTGTGGCAATGTTGCCAGGTCTGTGAAACAAAACCAGCACAATTTCTATTCAAAACTTTAAAAACATCACAATAATCCACAAGTAATCCATACAACAGGGTTGCCAAATCCTCATTTTTTAGACGTTAAGTGATGGACTGGAGTTTGGGGCAGGGTCGGCAGGTCTGTGAAACAAAACCAGCCCAATTGCTATTCAAAACTTCCAAAAAACATCACAATAACCCACAAGTAATCAACACGAAAGGGTTGGCAAGTGCGTGTTTTTTTTTTTTTTTTTTGACACTAATTGATGGACTGGAGTTGTGTGGCAGGGTTGCCAGGTCTGTGAAATAAAACCAGCCCAGTTGCTATTCAAAACTTTATAAACATCACAATAATCCACTAAAAATTCTCACGAAAGGGTTGCCAAGTCTGCATTATTTTAGACAGTAAGCGATGGACTGGAATTGTGTTACAGGGTTTCCAGGTCTGGAAACAAACCAAACTACCCCAATTGTTGGTCCAAGTTTGATTGTTGATCGTTGGATTATTGTGATGTTTTTGAGGTTTTGAACAGAAATTGACCTTCTTTTGTTTCACAGACCTGGCAACCCTGACACACAACTCCAAAATGCGGACTTGGCGACCCTGCCTGTGGATTGCTAGTGGATTATTGTGATGTTTTTTTTCAGCTGTTTGGACTCTCATTATGACAGCACCCACTCACTGCAGATGTTGTTGAAATCATCTCTAACAACTTTGTGAGGTTTTCAGCAGGAAAATCAGAAAAGTATGAGACTTTTTCCATTTTGCTGTCTAGGAGAATATAAATGCGATCTCATTCATGTTTTTTTTCCCTATATGTGGAGAGGGAGAGAAGTAGAGATGAGGTGATGTTCACCTGTACTTTTCTGCCACAGTGAGCAGGTTCCTTCTAAAAGCATCACTCGAACCAAAATAGAAACACGTGCCCACCTCTTCAATCTCAGCCTCTTCACTTTCACACAATGTTCAAGACAAACACGTCTCTCTCTCTCTTTTTCTCTCGCACACACGCGCGATACTGCTGGTTGGTGTGGCAACAGCTGGGTGAGACTCTATAAATACTCTCCTCTGTTAGAATCTCTTTTTCCTGCTGTTTCTGCCATCACTCTCCACCTGCTGATCTGCTGGCCTCCCTCTGCTGCGACTGGATAAATCTTCACGTCAACACTCACTTCTAAGTGTCGCCAGTGTAGGTTGATGTAATACATATGCTAGAATGCAATTTGCATTGATACAATGGTCTGAAACAACATATAGCATTCAAAAGTTTGGGGTTGGTCAGATTTTGTAATGAGCAAAAGTCTCTAATGCTCACCAAGGCTGCATTTATTTCATCAAAAATACAGTAAAAACAGTAATATTGTGAAAAATTATTAATAAATTATTATTAAATTAATTATTATTATAAATAAATTATTATTAAAAGAACTGTTTTTTAATATTATATTTTGTAAAGTGTAATTTATTCCTGTGACGCAAAGCTGAATTTTCAGCATCATTACTTTAATATGATCAAATTTAAATATTCACATTTAAATAGTTTCACTTATAATACTCATTTTTTAATTTACTGATTATGATAAAAATTGTCATTATAATGAAAAAAGAGTACAAAGAGAGTGTTAACAACAACAGAATTTTACTTTTAGGTGAGCTTTTCCATTAACACTGTTTTTGTGTGTAGATTTGACTCTGGTAAAGATGGCTTCATTGATCTAATGGAACTGAAGCTGATGATGGAGAAACTTGGAGCACCACAGACTCATCTGGGCTTGAAGAACATGATCAAGGAGGTGGATGAAGATTATGATGGCAAACTCAGCTACAGAGAGGTATGTGTATATGCGTGCATCTTTTTCACGGTATAGTTACAGCTTTGGTAGGTCTATCATTGTCCCTGATGACTGATTTAATCTAGTGATTCAATCTTTTGAGAGCTTAAACTCCATGGAAACCCTTTAGACTCACCTACTCAGATGATCCGATCACAGCACCTTTGTGAGAGATAATATCTCTGATTACAGCTCTGATGTGGCTTCACATTTAAATGTCAATCACATTTAGTCACACTTGATGACTTTTTACCTGGTGAATGATAAAGTGGGCCAAAACAATTCTATAGATTTACATGAAAAGGAAACCACACACGTGTAGGATTCAGAATATCACAAAGAGTACCAAACATCCATTCAAAAGACGCTAGAAACCACAACCACAAACTATATGTGACCCTGGACCACAAAACCAGTCTTAAGTAGTAATTTGGACAACTTTAAAGGTGATTTTATCAATATTAAGGGTTTTTTTGCACCTTCAGATTCCAGATTTTCAAATAATTGTATCTCGGCCAAATATTTTCGTATCCTAACAAACCATACAACAATGGAAAGCTATTTATTCAGCTTTCAGATGATGTATAAATCTCAAATTCACCCTTATGGCTGGTTTTGTCGTCCAAGGTCACATATGTACACTGCTGTTCAAAAGTTTGGGAAATCAGCATATTAGAATGATTTCTGAAGGATCATGTCACATTTAAGACTAGAGTAATGGTTGATGAAAATTCCGTTTTGCATCACAGGATTAATTATATTTTGAAGTATATTGAAATTGAAACCATTACTTTGTATTGTAATAATATTTTGCAATATTACATTTTTTTTTTCTTCTGTATTTTTGATCAAGTAAATGTAGCCTTGACGAGCATAAGGGACTTCTTTAAAAACATCATAAGTCGTACTGATCCCAAACTTTTGAACATAATTTCTTTATTTATTATATAATATAATAATATTAGTATATAATTATATATTATATAATAATAAATAATTATATGTAATTATATATATATATATTATTCTGAAGTGTGTATATGGGTCAAAATTAAATGAGTTTTTAAACCTCAAAACTATTTTATTTATTTTATTTATATTATTATTATTATTTTTTTATTGAGCAAAAAAATAATGACTATCATATGTTTTTACCATGATTTACAGAAGACACCCACTTACATGTCATTCAGCATAACAATAATTAATATACCAAAACAATTCTTGCTGGCATATTTAGAACAAAAATGTATGAGACAAAGGTATCACTAATCAGCCCCCCTAAATACTAATTAATTGTAATTTGAAATCCTTTCCAATCCTTATTACTGTCTTTCAAAACACTAGGTTATATATGTATACATTACTGTGCAAAAGTCATAGGCCACTAGTATTTTCACCAACAAAAAAATGGTTTTGAGCCAGTTATTTCTATCTTTTGCTGTAGTGTGTCAGGAGAAAATATCAGTTTACATTTCTAAACATTCATTTTGCCATTAATTGTAATAATCCAGTGAGATTTTTGTTTGCACAAGGAGTCTGACAACAGCCAGTGCTCCACACAGAGATCTGATCTGACCATCATCCAGTCTGTCTGGAATGACATGAAGAAACAGAACAAACTGAGACAGACTAAATCCAGAAGAACTGTGGCAACATCTCCAAGTTGCTTTAAGAAACCTACATGCAAAGCTACCTGAAAACGTGCAAATGTACCTAGGGCAAAAGCTGTTTTAAACGCAAATATGGTTTACCAAATGTTGATTTAATTTAGTTAATAGAAGTTAATTGATAAAATCTATTTATGGCATTATTTTTGACAGCATCCTCATTTTACACCATTTTTACAAAAGTGCCTAAAACATTTAACAGTACTTTGCAGGTAGGTTTCTTGAAGCATCTTGGAGATGTTGCCACAGTTCTTCTGGATTTAGTCGTCACACCGACAGGCATCTGAGAATGGCTCGATATGAAAAAATTATTTTTACAGATTAATTAAAAACCATTGCATGGATTTTTATCATTATAGGGTAGCTGTGTACATACGCTGCCAACACACAATAATGTTCAAATAACATGTAAAAGTGAACTTTGCATCCGATGACCCCTTTAAGCAAAACTGAAAATTATTAAGAAGACCTTAGTATCAAAATATATGCAATAAATTCTTATTTGCTGCTTAAATGTACAACTTTTTAAAAAACATCAAATATTAGATCAAATTAGCACAGAATCAACTTGTCAAGGATCAGCCAGATTTGCATGTGCATCTTGAAAAGTGGATGTTTCGTAAAGTTACATCCGTTTTTCTTTTTAGTTTTTACTACAAAAACACAAAAATAATTTTTTTTAATTGTGACCTAACACTTTATTTGGCTCTTTAACTTTTTTTTTATTATTGGTTTGTGGGCCCATCACAAAAAAAGTAGTAACCCCTAACACACACAAACAGGTGGCAGTGCAGCTGTGTGTTCAGTACAGTCAGTCTGTTGTCAAATGCTGCTCTCATTCTTCAGATTGGACAGACATTCCACATGGATAAGATTACACACACACACACACACACACACATACACACAGATTGTGCAGAGAAAGGGGGGAAACCCGATATAAGGTCACTCTTTTGACCTCTCCCTTCCCCTCAATGAAATCAGTTCTGTTCGGACATAATCTAAAAATCATTTAAACAAAACTGCACCTAAATTTTAACAACCAAAATTACATTCTGCAGAACCTTATCTTTATTATACACTGTGCAGGGAAAGATCTGCAATGTTTTTTTAGTTTGGGAAGTAAAAACAAAGTTGAAATGTTGATTTGCATGCTGACATGGCAACTGAGATCAGATTCTTTTGTGTTTATTTTTAGAATTGCATAGAAATGTTGATAACCTTTCAAGCCATTGAAATTTCCCTGTATTCCTAATCTCTCCATCTCTGTGTCAGTTCCTGCTGATCTTCCGGAGGGCCGCGGCAGGTGAGCTGCAGGAAGAGAGCGGACTGATGGCTCTCGCTCGACTTTCAGAGATCGACGTCTCGACCGAAGGCGTTCTTGGAGCCAGGGACTTCTTTGAGGCAAAGGTTTGTGGGTTTTTATGTGCTTGTGTGTTTTGATGCACTGGCAAGCACTTCTCCCATGTTCTTAGGTTCCCTCTTGTGGTCATATAGTGTAAGTACATGAAAGGCTGACATCTGCAAAGAACACATCAACAATAATGTTACAGAGGACAATGTTACACTGGTAAATGACAGATTTTTTTTTGCCCTATGCCCTCTATGCCCTAAACTATTTACTTAAAGTACATTCTGATACTTTTAGTGAGGTTAAGCTTTCAAAATATTATTTATTGTATTAAATTGTATTTTTTTTCCAAATATTTTGTATGTTTTTTATTATTTAAATCACATTATACATTACATTTGTAAAATGTACTTTTTACATTGTTATTGTATTTTAGTATATTTATTATTTATTATGTACATTACATTTTTATTTTTAATAATAATTTAAAATATTATATTATATTATATTATATTATATTATATTATATATTTTTTATTAATTTTATTTAGCATTTTGCAGTTCTCATTATTATAATCCTATATTATAATAAGCTGCTATATAGTATTATATACCCTAAGTGGCAAGTGTTATTTTAGAATAATTTATACACAATTATAGTAATTATTAATATTTTCAGTTAGTTTTGTATTTTTATATTTCCAGTTTTTATTTTAATTTTGGTTTATGTTTTTGTAATGTTAATATACTTTTATCATTTTAAATATTTTGTGAAGTTTTTGGTTTTTTTCATTATTTAAATACATTTTAATATAAAAATTGAATTGATTGGTTTTTTTGTTTGTTTGTTTGTTTGTTTGTTTGTTTGTTTTTTGGTTACAGTAATTTTAGTACTTAAACTGATTTATTTAAATTTATTGCCAAGGCAATATGTCAAATTTTATTTAAGTTAAAGTTGTCCATCTAATATTTTTTATTTTATTTCAAAAAATATTATTTATTGTATTAAATATAGTGTTAATTGTTTCCAAAATGTTTGTATGTTATTTACTATTTAAATTACATTATACATTACATTTCAGTTAACCTTTCTACATTTTTATTTTTAGTAAAAATTTTAAAATATATTATATTATATTATATTATTATTTTATATTATATATTTGTAAATTATTTTTATTTATTTGATCTCATGATTATAATCCCAATTCTGAAATGCTGCTATATATAGTTATATACACCAAATTGCAAGTGTTATTTTAGTATTATTTATACAAAATTATAGTATTTATTAATATTTTCATCTCAGTAATATTTATAATAATATTTTAATATTATAATATTTATCTCAGTTTTAATTTTAATTTTCAGTTTTTGCATTTTTACCTCAGTTTTCATTTTAATTTCAGTTTATGTTTTAGTAATGTTAATATATACTTTTGTCTTTTTCATTATTGTAATGCATTTTAATATAAAAATGTAAATGATTTATTTATTTTGGTTTTGGGTGCAGTAATTTTAGCACTTAAACTGATTTATTTTAATTAATTGCCAAGGCAACATGTGAAATTTCATCTAATATTTTATTTTATTTTATTTTATTTTATTTTATTTTATTTTATTTTATTTTAGTTTAGTTTAGTTAAGTTAATAAAAACAGTTTTTAGTCATTCTAGTTTTGCTATATGGTCTTCAGCTTCGAATTTAGTAAACACACCTAACAAGTAATTAATTTATGAATTGTTTTAGAAGGACAACAGCAATAGTAATGCATTTAATTAATTTTTTTTTTATGTTGTAGGCATATGACATATGTAACAGATATGCATTTTATTTGTATTTTGTTTGGTAGGTTCAGGCTCTTTCTGTGCGCAGTAAGTTTGAAGCAGAGATACGAGAGGAACAAGAAGAGAAGAAGAGGATGGAACTTGAAAGAAAACAACGGCGTGCTGCGTTTAAAGAGCTGCAGTCCACATTCTGCTCCTAAAGCTATAGCAGATCTACACCTTTTAGACAGCACAGTTTACTTGCACACAAGCACATACACGCATGCACACACTGCTTCTCGTACCTCACACCTACGTGTAATCAAAACCACAGCCGAACACTGAACAAGTAGCATTAGCGTTATTAGCCGCTTACAGCTATCCTGAAATATGCATGAGGAATTTGTTTCGCGGGTGACGGCTGTGGAGAAGACGAGATGACGCGAGTGAAATTTCAGGAGACTTCTAATGTAGGACTTCAACTCTAATAGACTAGATTGTGCTTCTATTTTAATCTAAGCAACTATATATTTTTAGAAACGAAACGTTTATTGTAAAGCTATTCAGTGTTAATCATAATTTTAAATACATGTGAAGTTGGTGCCGTGGACTAAATATTGATTATGACCAACTGAGGAAAAAAAAAAAAACATGGACACAAAGGGTCAAGAAATATTATTTTTTATAGATTTTAATCATGTATTTTGTTCAGTTTTTTTTTGTTTTGTTAACTTTTTTCTACATATTTGTCAGCTAAATATTGTTGTTAATTTATGGTTAATTGTATTTGATCAGATGTTCATAAAATATACCTGTAACTTTAGTGTTTTGCCAATAACGTAAAACCCATTAAATCACTGTATTTTTTCAAAAGAAAAAAGAATGTGGTTTCATGTGACAGTTTAGATTACATTTCAGTGAATATTTATACATATTTATATTGCAATATGTTTATGTGCATATTATATTATATTATAGCAAGTGTTTTAGTGTTATTTATATACAATTATATTATTTATTAACATTTTGAATTAGCTTTTTTACATATTTTCAGTTGTAGTACTTTGTTAAAAAAAAAAACATTTTTTTTTGTTTTTATGGCAAAAATAAGCTGTTTTGCTTTATTCCTTACACTACCAGTCAAAAGTTTTTGAACAGTAAGATTTTTAATGTTTTTTAATGTCTCTTTTGCTCACCAAGCCTGCATTTATTTTATCCAAAGTACAGTAAAAACAGTAAAATTCTGAAATATTTTTACAATTTAAAATATATATATTTTTTTTTATTTGAATATTTTTTAAAATGTAATTTATTTCTGCGATCAAAGCTGAATTTTCAGCATCATTACTCCAGTCTTTATTGTCACATGATCCTTCAGAAATCATTCTAACATGCTGATTTCATTATTATTATTTAACATATTTAACATTGTTATTGTTATTATCAATATTTAAAACAGTTGAGTACATTTTTTCAGGATTCTTTGACATTAATAGCTTTTGTAACATACACTATAACATTAAAAGTATAGAAATTTAAGAAGGGTAAAGAGTTATAGTATTAAGACATTTATCATGTTACAAAATATTTCTATTTCAGATAAATGCTGTTCTTCTGAACTTTCTATTCATTAAAGAAACCTGAAAAAATTCTGCTCAGCTGTAGTCAACATAATTAATAATAATAATAATAATATGTATATATATATATATATAATTTTTTTTTTTTTTTTTTTTTTTTTTTGAGCAGCAAATCAGAATATTAGAACGATTTCTGAAGGATCATGTGACTGGAGTAATGATGCTAAAAATTCAGCTTTGAAATCAAAGGAATAAATTACATTTTAAAATATATTAGAATAGAAAACAGTTCTTTTAAATAGCCAAAATATTTCAAAATTTTACTGTTTTTGCTGTACTTTGGATCAAATAAATGCAGGCTTGGTGAGCAAAAGAGACTTCTTACTGTTCAAAGACTTCTGATTGCTAGTGTATGTGCAAAATGTGACATTTGTTGTTATATCAGTGGTATTTATTTTCTCTGCAGTGCCTGTAGGTGGCAGCGCAGGAATTGGTTAACAAAACATGCAAAACAAGTGTTTTGCTGACATAAATTTACTTTAAAAAGATTTACTGCTAATAAGGAATAAAATGTTCTGTAAGGATTAAAAAAAAAAAAAAAAAAAACCACAACCACAACATTTCCACAGATATTTTAATCCAGTCTTGTTTTCCACATATCAAAATAAAGACATTTCTTTTACAGACCAGTTTCCACTGTAGCTTGAAAACATTTGATTAGTGGCCTGTTTGCAGGAAACTGAATTACTACAATTCTTGTCCAGCCTTTCAGAGTTTAACAATCATGCTTTATACATATAATAATACAGTGAAAGCAGTCAGTCCTTCCTGATTGACAGACAGACAGTACATGTGCTATACAGTATAATCACCTACAGAGTAAAAATCATACAGTGTTGTGCCACCGATAGAATTGTACTAATTTTTATTGCATAGGTCTTCTCAAAAATGATCTAGTAAATAATCTATTTATTTATCTATATACTTTATTATTTACATCACTGTTAATGTTCAGCTCAATATTCGATCTCTTCATCCAAAAGTCCATTTCATGACTTCATAATGAAAGAAAAAAAAATTGTCAGTAGGCACTTAATAGGGGTGTTAATTAACACTTTAAAGGTATGCAAGGTACAAAAATGAAAAAGTCATTTTATTGTCATCGAGTGTTGAATAAGAAGAGTGCTGCAGGAATGATTTATTTTTGTAGGTCAAAACCCAGAAATGAGCATTTGAGCATTGTGAATTCAATGGGTTTTTTTGAATGGGTTTTTGCCTGAATTTAGGTCTGTGGTTAACAGCAAGCTCTAGATATTTATATTTACGTCATAAAAAATCCACTAGTAATCCTTGTGATTTTTTTTAAAGCTTTTGCTTGTCTACACAATTGTCTAAATGGGTCTACAGACGCTGATCATGACTTTCAGGGGGAAAGTTATAAATAAAGACCTAAAGAGCTGTTGGAAGTTTAATAATGCTGACATCGAAGTCATGCGACCATGGTGTCGTTTATTTAAAGACTATGATTTAGCTTTTTACTTTTTACGTCTAAGAATAATAAGCTTTTGTTGGCCACTGACCTCAATTTATGTAATAATCCATAAAATGGTGGGAAAATGCTTCTGGGTTTTTGTCAAGGGATCCAGGGTGATGTGAATTTATGGGTTGGCCTACAAAAATACGTCATCACTGCAACGCTCTGTATTAATAAATGAACAATCACTGATGTGAATATGACACAACTGCAAGACAGGGTCCCTAACATTCATGTATTTTGATTAAAATATCAGTGCTGGGTAGTAACTAATTACTACATTACATGTAATCTAGATTATGTAATCAAATTAAGTACTTGTAATTAGATTACATTTTAAAATGCTCATAATTGGTTTACAGTTACTTTTTAATAGATTGCATGATTACATATTTACACAACGGCAGTAAATTATTCATTAACTGGTTCACGCTAATTCCTCTCTCTCTCTATCTCTTAAATTTTACTTACATTTTAAAATTCTTTTATATGTTTGGAAAGTCAATCATCAATTAATCACAAACCATTTATGAATCCCTGGCTTAATGTTTAAAACACTTCATGATGTTAACAACAAAGAATGGAATATACACTGTTGTTCAAAAGTTTGGGATCGGTAAGATTTTTAATGTTTTTAAAAAGTCTTTTATGCTCATCAAAGTTCCACTTATTTGATCAAAAAATACAGAAAAAAAATTTAATATTATTGCAATTTAAAATAACATATTTCTATTTTAAAATACTTTTAATAATAATTTATTTCTGTGATGCAAAGCTGAATTTTCATCAGCCATTATTCCAGTCTTCAGTGTCACACGATTCTTCAGAAATCATTCTAATATGCTGAATTATCAATGTTGAAAAAAGTTGTGCTATTTAATATTTTTGGGGAATCTGTAATACTTTTTTCGGGATTTTTTGATAAATACAAAGTTAAAAAAGAACAGCATTTATTTAAAATAGAAATATTTTCTCACAGTGTAAGTCTTTACTTTCATTTTTTATCAATTTAACACATTCTTGCTTAAAAGTATTAATTTCTTTCAAAGAAAGAAAGAAAAAATGTACCAACCTCAAACTTTGAATGGTAGTGTATATTGTTCCAAAAGGTTTGTGTTTTAAATAAATGCTGTTCTTTTTAAAGTTTTATTTATCAAAGAATTCTAAAAAAGTATTACAGGTTCCAAAAAAAAAAAAAAACAGCACAAATGTTTCCAGCATTGATAATAAATCAGCATATCAGAATGATTTCTGAAGGATCATGTGACACTTATGACTAAAGTAATGATGCTGAAAATTCAGTTTTGCATTACAGTAATAAATTCTATTTTAAAGTATATTAAAATAGAAAAATTCTATTTTAAATAGCAATAATATTTCACAATATTACAGTTTTTTCCTGTATTTTTAATCAAATTAATGCACTCTTGATGAGCAGAAAAGACTTTAAAAAAACCCAAACTTTTGACCGGCAGTGTATTTTAGGTCTAAAATAATCTAAAAGTAATCAAAAAGTAGTCAGAATACATTACCTAATATGTGTAATCCAACAGATTACATTAAAAACTATGTTTGTTTACTAATGTAATTTGTAATCAGTAATGGGCTACAATTTGTAAGTAATCTACCCAGCACTGTGTGTAGCGCTTTAAAGGAGAAGTTCTATTCCAGAACAAAAATTTACAGATAGTTTACTCGCCCCCTTGTCATCCAAGATGTTCATGTCTTCCTTTTCTTCAGTCGATAAGAAATTACGTTTCTTAAGGAAAACATTTCAGGATTTCTCTACATATAGTGGACTTCAATGGTGCCCCAAAGTTTGAACTTCCAAAATGCAGTTTAAATGCATTTTCAGATGGCTCTAAATGATCCCAGCTGAGGAAGAAGGGTCTTATCTACCAAAACATACGGTTATTTTCAAAGCAAATTGACAATGTATGTAATTTTTTCCAGTTCAATACAGTTAGGGTATATCAAAAAACTCCCATCTCGTTTTCTTCCCCAACTTCAAAATTGTCCTACATCGCTGCAAAAGTACCGACCCAGTGTTTACAAAGTGAACATGCAAAGAAGATCAAACACCCTTTACAAAAAAAGGTAAAACAGTGATGTAGGACGATTTTGAAGTTGAAGAAGAACACGAGATGGGAGTTTTTCAACATACCCTAACTGTATTGAGCCAGATTACACAGACTACACATGCGCATTTGAAGTTAAAAAGTATATAAATTGTCAGTTTGTTTCGAAAATGACCGATCATTTCGCTAGATAAGACCCTTTTTTCCTCAGCTGGGATTGTTTAGAGCCATCTGATGCTGCATTTAAACTGTATTTAGTTTAAATCAAGTTTAAACTTGGGGGCACCATTGAAGTTCTGAAATGTTTTCCTCAAGGAACATAATTTCTTTACGACTGAAGAAAGACAAGAACATCTTTGATGACAAAAGGGTGAGTAAATTATCTGTAAATATTTGTTCTGGAAGTGAACTTATCCTTTAATAATTTATATTTTGAAAACACCCTAGTAACAAATAAATAAGGGCTCAAACTTCATGGTGTCAGTGGATTCAGGGTGAAGATGGCCAGTTACAATCCTAAAATATTGGAGAAATATTGAAAAACTCATCTGTGTTGCTCTGGAAAACACAAGTGTGTAGCAGCAAAAAAGGTTTTGATGGGTTTCTATCGGGACGGGGTGACGTATCAGATCATAACTGAGGTTGTCTTTAAAAAGTCATAAACTGGGGGTTGTGTTATGAAATGAAATGCCCTGCTCATGAGCGAAAAATTCTTATTAATCATACACCCTTACATAAAAATAAACCACTACTACTCTACTCGGTCACTGCCTTCCCCGTTGATTTGAACCACTACATGCTCTTTTTCCAGCACGTCGCTGGTGTGTGTGTTTGGGAGCGTGAGCGGACAGGGCTGCATGTCAAAATACCGCATGCTTTCGGCTTTGCTCCGGCCTTTTCCGTACCGAGATGTCACCTTGGCGAAGCAGCTGCCATACTGAATCTCGTCGGGCAGGTAGGACGTCCTCTTATGGTAGCCGGAGCCTGTGCTCTCCTGAGAAGCGGTGAGGAACACCACCAACTCAAAGTGTCTGGTGTTTGGGACGTTGTTTAGAGGGCTCGATGGAGTGAGAGGGTGATAAAAGGTCAGAGGTGACAGGAAAAGAGGGCAAGGTCGTGACCCCAGGTTATCGACGCTGAATTCCATTGCGGTTTGGTGGAGTTCGTGATCATCACGCTCTTCGTAGAGAACGGCGCTCACGCACACGTCTACTAGTGCCCTTGGAAGCAGGTTGCAGACGCGGAACATTAGGCAACGCTGACCTCTGACCTCGCATACTACAGCCTGAGGGCTGAACAGGATCCCACCGCAGCGCTTTTGAGGGCGGGAGAATTTAGCCACGAATGCACCTGAGAAATGACAGGAAAAAAAAAATGTCAATAAAATAAAAATTGAAAAGAAACTGAAAAACAAAGGTAAATAAAATTGCAAAATAAATTATTGAATAAAGAAAGTATTTATATTGATAATAACAGCAATAGAAAATTAAAATTTAATTTTATATAATTTTCATCTGGACAGTTTTTTGCCACAAATGCACCTGAGAAGTGACAGAAAAAAAAGAAAAAAAATGGAATGAAATCAAGAATTAAAAGGAACTTCAATTAAAAAAGGTAAATAAAACTGCAAAAGAAAGTATTTATATTGATAATAACAACAATAGAAAATTAATATTTATTTTTGTTAATTTAATTTAATTTAATTTTAGCTAAATAAAACTGGAAAAATAAAAATAAATAAAAATAATAATAACAATACTAATAATAATTTAACTATTAAGGTAAAAAATGATTACTATAATAATAATAATCTTTAATAATAATAATTTCATCCGGACAAACTTTGCCTCAAATGCACCTGAGAAGTGACAGGAAAAAAATAAATATAGGAATGAAATCAAGAATGAAAAGAAACTGAAATGTAAAAAGGTAAATAAAACTGAAAAATAAATTATTGAATAAAGAAAGTATTTATATTGATAATAACAACTACAGAAAATTTAAATTTAAATTTAATTTAATTACATTTTTTTCATCTGGACAAACTTTGCCACAAATGCACCTGAGAAGTGATGGAAAAAAAAGGATGAAAGCATGAAAAAGGAAATGAGAAAAAAAGCTAAATAAAACTGCAAAATAAATAAATAAATAAAAATAATAATCAAAATTATATTTTAACTATTAAGGTAAAAATGATTACTATAATAATAATAATAATAATAATAATAATAATAGAAAATGTATATACAACAATGATAAAAAAAATTTTTTTTTAGAAAAGGTAGTTAAGACAAACCTTCCCACAAATGAGAGATAAACTGAATGTAAGGAATTAAAATGACAATGTATAGGAAATAATTCATTGAATAAAGGTCTTTAAAAATGATAAAATATAATATACTGCTCAAAAACACCCAAAGTGGCCATAGGTTTGACTAGTTTACACGAGCAGTCAGCCCCTGCTGGTAGATTCTGTGACTACACATTTTTCTTCATTTTTTTCCTCCATTGACAGCCAATACATTTTTGGTAAGCAAATATTTCATTATATTATAGTAAATGTTTTTAAAAAGTAAATATGGACTTTCCCCCTGTCTGATGTCTGTGGAATCACAACACCGGATATTTGCTATAAAAGAGTGATTAGTCACATGACATGGACAGCTCAGCTAAATGGCTCACGAAACCTGTCCAGTGTTGCCAAGTCCTTGCTTTTCCCTTCACTGTTGCCACAGCTGGTTTTTCATGTCTGTGTGATGAAGCAACCCCAGTAACATAATATTCAGCCCCTGGATTGCTCATTTTTCTAGGGGAACCCTGCCAAAAATCGTGTATTTTAACCTCCGGAATGTGATTTTTACTGGGGGACCCTTTCAAAACGCCCCTTGTTTCGGGCTAGTTTTGTGTAGCAAAACTTTGTGGGAGGGATTTTTGTGAAAACCTGGCAACCCTAAACCTGTCTGCAGAACTCAGTGCAGTTGAGCCAAGAAGGCAGCATGCAGATTTTGTATTTCACCTGGGCCACCAATAAAGAAACTGCTATCAAGATTAACAGGAATAGCAGGTATTTCAGACCCCCTTGATAACACTGTCATCTTGGAAAGTTCTGCTTGTTTGGCTGCATTTGTCAGTTCACTTACAGTATTTGTTTTTATGGGTGGCCTTATAAACTAAAACTCTAAAGTAGGATCAAGTACCACTGATTTCTGTGCGTACTGTTACATCCATGTGTATTTTCTAGTTTAACAGCAGGACATCTACAGGTCCTTTTGCATTTCCTCTGAGGACTTCAGTACCAGGTCTGCTATACAAAGCCAGAATTGTTATGCGTTTACATTCACCCTATAGTTTAGAGGCAAAGTACTCGTGATAAGTTTTATTTAAAATATACTTATCTAAGAGTCTTTTACTGGTGCTTTGCTTAAAGCATGTGAACTCAGCCCCATGACTTGACTGTACGTCTTTATATATAGGTCACTGACTTATAAACTTACAAACAGGGGAACGTGCTGAAAAAGTCAACAGATATACGGTATGGTTATATCTGGTTTAAGCATTAATAGAAATGTGTGATTTTTGTGCTTATTCTATGTTTTCTGGTTGAAAAGCAGTTTAACATCCTTAATGTCAAACCCATATACTGTAGCTGTTTAGGCTTTAATGGAATATTCCAGGTTCACTGTTTACATACAGTGTGTGTGTGTGTGTGTGTGTGTGTGTGTGTGTGCGTGCGCAAGCACAGGTGCATATACATAGTTTTTTACTCTTACTCTTCTTCAAGTATTTTTTATATAACATTTCTGTAAAGTACATCCAAAAACGTCTGTAAAAAAGATGATTTGAGGTTTTTCTTTTTTGAGGTGCTAATAATTTGAATAAAGCATTTGCTTTGCACATCAAAAAAAAAAAAAAAAAAACAAACAAACAAACAAACAAAAAAAAAGGTTTGAATTTGAAGTTTATAGAATGAAGCAAAATGAAAATAGGAATTAAAAGGAACTAAAAATGAATCCGCGATACAGAAAGAAACTATATAAAAACTTATAATAAAAAAAACTAAAAACTATTATAAATAATGAAAGCACATCAAATTACTAAAAATCAAACTGAAGCTAAAAGCTTTAGCTTTATAGAAAAAAGAAATAAAAAATCTAATAACATAAAATTATGAAAAAACAAGTTACTAAAAAATTACTAAAACAGAAATAAAAATTAATCAAAGCTATAAAAAACAACAAAAACAACTATTATAAATAATACAAGCACATACAATTACTAAAACTAAATTACTAAACTAAAATATCAAACTGAAACTGAAAAAAACTAATTTAAAAAATAAATGTAAAATATATATAAAATACAATGAAAATAGAAAATTTGAATTGCTCCAACTGTTATTTGTGAGGAAACAGGCCTACATTTTATTCATTATTGGAATATTTGACCCAAAAAACAGGGATGGACATTTTCACTGGGAAAAATAAAAAAAATCTAATAACATAACAAAATCATGAAAAAAATAAGTTACTAAAAAATTACTAAAATGGAAAAAAAAAAAATATCGAAGCTATTAAAAAAAAAAAAAAAAAATATATATATATATATATATATATATATATATATATATATAATTTAAAAAAAGGTAGGTCCATTAAGACAAATAATAAACAAATTGTAACGAGTTATTGTAAATGCTTTTATAAAATTATCAGTTAACTTTTTTCAAAAATAATGCCAGGTGCTTGTCAATTAAGCTTAACTTGTATTGAATCTGGAATATTCCTATGAAATGATTTTAAAATCTTCATTTTCAAAGGAAAGTTATCTCTTATACAGACTTCATGCATATTTTCACAGTGAAGTAGAAGACTGTGGTGTGTACCAGTGATGAAGGCCTCCAGCATGAGTCCCAGCAGCATCTGCAGAGCGAGCAGCGCTATGGCGGTCGGACAGTCAGCGTTGGGGTACATGGTGCCGTACCCAATGGTCAACTGTGTCTCGAGGGCAAAAGAGAAGGCGGCGGTGAAGCCCGTCACGTGTTTGACGCACAGCACGTGCCCAGGCGGTGGAGAGTCGTGGTCGGGCACATCCAGGTCTCCATTGACACGGGCGAGCAGGTACCACAACACCGCAAACAGCAGCCAGTGAAGCAGGAAGGAGCCGCAGAACGCCAGCACCACCCATCGCCACCGCAGCGCCAGCCACGTCCCCCACATGTCTCGCAGGGCCCCGAACCACGTCTCTCTGGAGCCTGGGGCACTGCCCCGCATCAGGCTCCGTCCGTCCTTGCTGACCAGCCGCTGACGGTGAGGTTTGGCCATCAGGGGGCAGGAGGCGGCCTTTTGGTCACTGGTAGTGCTTGTCATGGTGATGGAAAGTTGGGAAGCGGCTGGCACCTGGAAAGGTGAGCAAAGAGCACCTGATATCAGCTACACATGCTGCATTTCTACACTTTTGCATATGAAAATCTGATGTTCGTAAAGGGAACTTTAACCTCAAAAAATGTAAATGAAATTGCAAAAACACATTAATCCAAACCTGCTATTTAGTTCTGTGAAACACTAAAAGAGATATTTTAAAGAATTTGTGTGTAGGTGTATTATGCTCCAAACTTTCATTTGTGTGGAAACCGGCCTAAATTTTATGCATTAGTGAAATATTTGACCCAAAAATACGGATGGACTTTTTCACTGGGAAAATAAAATAAAATAAAATAAAATAAAATAAAATAAAATAAAATAAAATAAAATAAAATAAAAAAGGCCTTGTATTTTATCTCACTAAAACAAACTGTTATAATTTTTGGTCATTTTGAAATAAAATTAAATGTTAATAATAGATGAAAGCTTATACCTATATTTTATTCTAGAAATAAATAAATAAATAAATAACTTGCATTGGCAACTAACTTAAATTTATTCCTTAAAATTTAAGTTTTAGTAAATAAAATTACTAAAACTGAAACTATTATTATCATTTTATTTATTTATTTATTTTTAGGTAGATTCATCAAGACAAATAATAAACAAATTGTAACAAGTTATTGTAAATGCTTAAAATGATTGCATTGGCAATTAACTGAATATATATACATATATAAAACTGAAACTGAAAATAGAAAAAAGCTAATATAAAATATGAATAAATATTATAATAGTATATAAATAATACTACAGTTGCTCAAAGCTATCGTATGGCTTACACTTATACACCATATTTAAAATATGGTGTATAAGTTATTATTATAACTACTTTTATGGTGTTTTTTGTCCTTTTTTGGCACTTGACAGCTGTCATAATAGAAAAAGATTCTCGTTTTGGTTTGCAACTACATGAGGTGTGATAACGACAGATTTTCGGTTGAACTATTCCTCTGACATTTTAACCAGCATTATAAACATTAGTCACCTGTGTTATTATAGAGGAAGGGAAGGCAGATATGTTATGTAGTGTGTGTACTTCTGCACCGATGTGGCTGCCAGGTGATTTAATTGGTGATGTTTCTCAGTGGGGTGTGTGTGTGGAAAGGACAGCAGGAATGTGTGTTTAATCCGCTCTTTTTTTTGCGCTGTCTCTCTCTCCACCAGACAACTGCGAGTAATTAGTCTGACACTAAAAAGCAAAGCACTGTAATAATAATAAAAGGAAAAAAAGAACTCCAGTAGCACAACGTTCTTTCAACGTGTCACGCTGCTTAATGATATTAGGTTGTGTGCTAGAGAACCTGACAAAGACTAGTGTACCGGGCCCTTGTATAACAAGTTAAATGTGTCTGTAAATATTATACAGGCACGTTAAATGAAAGTGCCTGAGCGTGAGGGTGTACGGATGCCAACACTTCAGGTTAAACTGTAAATAAGAGGAGAGTGTCACATTTTCATTTGACAAATGTTAACTTGCCCTCCGGCTTCTCTCCCGGTGAGGAGAGGGAATGTTCCACTTCAGCATGTTTTCCTAATGGGGGGAAATTTGCTGGCTGAAGATGAGTGAGGTTTGCTTTAAATCTTCACATTCTAGCATATTGTGACTTGACCTTGATCCCCGCCAGAGGTTAAATTGGGATTTCGGGGTTAGGAAATCCCTATAAATTTGACGGTGTTTCTGGTGAACTTAGAGAAGATATGACATGACAATGTAGGGAATGTAGGGTTTCAATGCAGGGAATGCACTTTGTGATATTACTACATAAATATATTTACAGGAAACAAAAAATAATAATAGTTAGGGAAAAGAACAGGCTACATATATTTGATCAAAATACAGTGAAAACAGTAACATTGTGACACATTAATAATAAAAAAAAATCTATTTTAATGCATTTTAAAATGTAATTTATTGCTGTGATGGCAAATTTACAAATTTTCAGTTTAAAGTCTGCAGTGTCACATGATCCTTCAAAATTAATTTTAATATGCTGATTTGGTGCACAGGAAATATTTCTTGTTATTATCAATGCTGAAAATAGTTGTGCTGTTTCATTTTTATTCTTTATTTATTTATTTATTTTACAAGTTTTATGGATAGAAAGTTCAAAATAACAGTATTTATTAGAAAAAAATTGACACGTCCTTGGTAAGTATTATTTCTTAAAATGATTTTGTAAATGAGCCCAAACTTTTAAATAATTAATAATTAAATTGTATAATTATTAAGTTATAGGATTAAAATGAATGGAAATTTTATATATTTCATTTATTTTATATAAATATTTATAATTTTAATAATTTAAATTTACATTTATTTATTTATTCATTCATTTTTGAGATTTCAAGTTTAAGTGTGTATATATATATATATATATATATATATATATATATATATATATATATATATTTAGCTTTTATTTCTTAATTTAAATTACCCAAAAATTGTAACCGTTTTAATTGCCATTAACAAAAACAACAATGGAACAGACACAACTTCAGGATAATATGAAAAAAGGATTATGAAAAAAAATAATAATAATAATGATAAATAAATAAGTAAATCTTTTATTATATATTTTTATCATATAATACTTTTATCTATTTCATCATATGAAAGAGGTTCCATAAATATTCCACATAATATTCCGTAATTACATCAAATCTAGCACCAATTTTATTATATATTTAATTTTATTTTTAATATTTTTTATAATTATCATAATGATGAAAGATTTTCTATTTTTATTCAGTATATTCTGTAATCTAGCACTATTTTTATTATTTTATTTATTTTTATTTTATTTTATTTTATATTAAACACTAAATTATTACATTTTTATTAAATACTAAACATTTGCTTCTCAAGTAAATATGCCTTTATTTATTTATTTATTTATTTATTTATTTATTTATTCATTCATTCATTCATTCATTCATTCATTCATTAATTCATTAGTTCGTTTTTGAGATTTCAAGTTTAAGTGTTATAGTATATTAAGTGTATATATATATATATATATATATATATAGCTTTTATTTCCTAATTTAAATTACCAAAACATTTTAACCGTTTTAATTGTCATTAACAAAAACAACAATGGAACAGACAATTTTAGGATAATATGAAAAAAGAATTATGAAAAAAAAAAAAATCTTTTATCATGTATCATATATTCATATATTTTTTTAATCATATAATATTTTTATCATCTATTTCATCATACCTGAAAGATTTTCCATACATTTTCATCGAGTATATTCCATAATTAAATCAAATCTAGCACAAATTTTATTATTTATTTAATTTTATATATATATATATATATATTAGATTTTATATTTTATTTATAGTTATACTAGAATATTATGCTAGACCTTATTACACCAAACACCAAGACAAAGAAAACAGCTGAACTGCTGAACTGATTGGCACCATAATCTAATTTATTTATTTCTTTAGTCAGTTAGTTAGTTTGTTCGTTTATTTGATGTCTCTCAGAAATGAGGACACACTAATTGCAAATATTAATTAGACTGGCAAAGTGCTAATAGTTATTTTTTCTCTCTTTAGTCTGAGGTACCAGAACACCATCCCAGATCACTGGCCCAAAATAACCCCTGCTCCCTTTCCATGAAGCATGCTTTTGATTAGACAAGGCCATGAACATTTTTTGTATATCTTAACCTAAACTTCATGAGAGAATCCATCACATGATACATCACAGCAGACTGTAGCCGTGTGCGCGTTTGCAGCGCATGTTATTCATGTGATCGGAACTGCCCACAGGGCGATAAAAACACATCTCTCTTTATGTGTCCTGTACCACAGATTAACTCCTAGCTAATGATGTCAGCGCTATGTTTAGTGTACCACAGTCTGTGGACATCTGATGCTACACTTTAGCCCCATATGTATAAATGCCATTCATTTACACAGACAGAGTCATTGTCACATAACCATATTATTGGCTTGTCTTCATACGAGATTTCATTAATTTATGAATGATGGGCTTTCAGCTGACGGCATGATGTGGGTCATATTTACAGATGGAACTGAGTTTGTATGAGAAATTGATTGTATAAGCATGCAAATGTTCATCCTTTCATTCTTTTTTCTTTTATACACTGCAAAAAAATAAAACAACAAACACACACACACACACACACACACATATACAACATATATAATATATATATATATATATATATAATATATATATATATATATATTATATCATTTTTTTTTTTTACACTGGAAAACAAGACTATATATATAATTATTTCAGACTTATTAGACTTACTTTTTTAAGTCATTTTGCTTCTCAAGTAATCATGCCTTGATTTATGAATGTTTAGGTATTTCAACTGAAAAACAAGACAAAAATACTTAAGAATTTGAGTTTTTTGCAGTACATCTAATCAAATGAAATATTCAGACATATTTTAGATGCTACACTCTTAAAAATAAAGGTGTTTTAAATAGATCTTCAAGCGATGCAATAGAAGAACCATTTTTGGTTCCACAAAGAACCATTCAGTCCAAGGTTCTTTAAAGAATCATCTCTTTCTTACCTTTTTATAATCTGAAGAACCTTATTTTGCCACAAAGAACCTTTTGTGAAACAGAAAGGTTCTTCAGATGTTTAAGGTTCTCTATGGAACCATTTAGACAAAAAAGGTTCTTCTATGGCACTATGAAGCACCTTTATTTTTAAGAGTGTATCATGTGACTGTATGTTAAGTTGTTTCTGTATGTTTCTGTTTTCTGGGATGTCTAGGTTAAATTTTTACAAATTAATTGAAAATTTGATTTTAAAACCTAAAGTATATAGTTTGAGTTAAATCTAGCCTAGAACATAATTTTCTTTTCATTCATAATTATCATAATGATGAAAGATTTTCCATAAATTTTCATTCAGTATATTCCGTAATCTGGCACTGTTTTTATACTTTTATTTAATTTTATTATTTATAGTTTTACATTTTTATTAAACATTAAATTATTACATTTTTAATAAACACTAAACATTAAATTACATTTATATTAAACAGCATTTTCCTTCTCAAGTAAATATGCCTTGTACTGGAAAACAAGAAAAAATAAAAAATTGCAGTACATCTAATCGAATGAAATATTCAAGCATGTTTTAGATGATACCTTGTGATTTTAAACAGAATCAACAGATACATATTAGCAAACAGGGCTTTTTACACACATATATTTATGTTAAATTGTGGTCAACATATTTCTAATTTTTACAAATTACTTGAAAATTTGATTTTAAAAACTTAAGAATGTAGTCTGTGTTAAATCTAGTCAAGATTTGATAACGTAATTTTCTTTGCATTTCAGGGTTTGTTTTTCTAGCAGTATTTTAATTTCTTTGATTTATTTTTTCCCTTTCATCAGTCATATCTTTGATTGACATCTTGCAATTATTAAGCTACCTCAATGACACCTCACCTTGTGAATGCTTACTTCGACACATGAGAAACAATAGCACAACAATGAGTAGCTGATTCCTGGATATAAGATTAACCTGGACCTTTGTGTGTGTGTGTGTGTGTGTGTGAGAGAGAGAGAGAGAGAGAGTTTGAGATGGTGCTGTCAGTTACTGTAAGCACTGTATCTGAACTTTAGCACATGTTGTGCATGGTTTACTTGTGTGAACTTCAAGCTGAATTAGAATGGAAAAAATGTGTCTTGTTTCGGTGACTTTAGTTACGAGTTTAACCAGAGATTTGGTCTGATTAAAACTGAGTGACTCTCCACTGCACACAGTTCAATGTGTCAGAGTGCAAATGAGTCTGGTGTGCTCATGGGTAAATGATTATTTTGTGTGTGTGTGTGTGTGATGAGAGTCAAAAAAGAGACAGAAAAGAATATTTAAAAGACCGTGTTTTACACTTCTTCGTAAAAAAAAAAAGGGTCTGTATCTTCTCCAAAATGCCTAGAAGCATCATAAAATGACTATAAAAGTTGTCCATATTACTCATACATTATATTCATAGTCATATGATAGCTTTGTGCGAGAAATAGAGCAACATTTAACCATTTTTTGGCAGAGGGGAAGACCTGAGTTTTAATCTTTATGCAGTGCAAGAGTCATATGGGCTAATTTGATGGTATTTTTATTATTATTTTCAGGCCTGGATTTTTATTTATTTATTTTTTAAATCACCTTTTGTATTCTAGTGAAGAAAAAAAAGTCATATCTGACCCTGGGCCACAAAACCAGTCTTAAGTAGCACTGGTATATTTGTAGCAACAGCCAAAAATACATTGTTTGGATTAAAAGCATCGATTTTTCTTTATATTTTGATATTTTGTGGATTTTTAGCATTATTTTATTTTATTTTATTTACATTTTTTTTAAATCAGAATTTGTATTTATTTATTTATTTATTTATTTATGAAGATATTTTGTACATTTCCTACCGTAAATACATCAGAACTTAAATTTTGATTAGTAATATTTCTAAGAAATTCATCTGGACAACTTTAAAAGTGATTTTCTCAAAATTTACATTTTTTGCACCCTCAGATTTCAGATAATGTCCTATCCTAACAATCCCAACCCATATGACTGGTTTTGAGGTCCAGGGTCTCATATTGAAATGATAATAAGGTTAGTAAAGGATGACAATTTTTCTTTTGGGTGAACTTTTTCTTCAAGAGAAAAAAGTAGATGTTATGAAATGAATCCTTGGTGAATAAACAATAATTCACAAACACACACACACAAACCCAAACACTGCCCTGTGAAGATCCGGATGCTGATTTGTTTTCTATAGAGAGTTTGTCTGCCTAGACTCTGATTAGTCATGGTCACCCAAGGAAAAATATCTTCTATTTCTTGCTTCCAGGTATAAATCTTATCTAATAATTTCTCTAACAGAGCAAAAAACTCATACACAGAGTTTTACTCACCAGATTTCTCTCTTTGGGGTTTATTAGGGAGTCCTCAGTGTTTTTCGACGGTGCGTGAAACCTTCAAGCGGGATCTAGAACGTGAGGAACCGTAGATCCTCGGCCGGAGTGTAAAACCAATCCAGATCCTTCTGCAGGAGACACCAAAGAGTCAGACACACTGATGGACTCCAACAAACACACACATACAATGAAGAGAGCCGGCCCTGAAACTCATTGGTCACATTACTCAGCATGTGGCCAATTAGGAGTGCTTGAGAGAGGAGGAGAACACCTAGAGTCACTTCTGTGTGTGTTTGTGTGTGTGTTTGTGTGATGAAAGGAACAGTACAGTAGCTTGTCTTTCTAACCCATCTTTCTGAAAATGCTTTAACTGATAAACTTCTCTCAACCTAAAAGTTTCTTTCGGCTAAAGAGTGACAACAGATTTTGTCCTGTTTTTGTTGGTCAGCATGAGTGTTTCTGCATGAGTGCTTGTGTTAATGCTTACATAATATCTCTCATTTGCAGGAAAGGGTTGCACTTTTCACATTGCCGATGACAGTTGGATGGCCTTGTGATCACATTTAATTGTTCACTGCAAAAAAATTACATTTTGGACTTGCTTTCAGGTAAAACTATCGAAGAATTGTCAAAAATGAAGCAAAATGACAATAAGAAGTCTGCAAAATGTATCAAACATAAGTGAGTTTATGCTTAAAACAATACAAATACCTGCTAATGGGGTTAGAAAATTAAAAATGTAACTTAATTGTAATTTAATTTTCTGGCCATTTTTTTTTTTTTTTTTTTTTTTTGAGAAAACGGGTCTTTATCTGCTCCAAAATGATTAAAAGCACTATTTATTTTATTTTATTTTATTTATTTTTACATTTGAATTAAACATAAAGGAAAAGGGGGAAAAAAGTATATAATCTATTCATATATTAGGTCATTTTGCAGTAAATATAAAAATGCATCTGTAGCAAGCATTTTGAGAGGTGTCAGAGCCACCGTAACGTTCTGTGCTTGACGAATTTTGAGAAATATGAAAAAAGCATATGAAAATTTCAGACTCAGCGTGCAAGGACCTTAAGAACTTTTTTTTTTTTTTTGCAATGTTGTTGCTTTTTCATAATTTAGATACTTTAATTTAAGCATTAACTTTCTCTTAGACTTTTTTTTCCTAACTGCATTGCTTGCACAGCTCAGATCATTTGGTTTTGCTAAAAACGTCTGAGAAGAAATATTTGAGTTCATATTGAGATCTTTGACTTTGATTGCAGTCAGACCTGAACTCTAAATGACTCTTAAATGTGACTTTACTGTGCTCTTCTTCCTCAGGAGTATAATATGAGAAGCTCCAAAGTTCCCATTTAATCTTAGTGCCATCTAGAAGAAACAATTGAGATATTTAAGATTGGTGCAAGACCACACTAGTACATTTTAACACTGGTAAGTAACCACACGCTACCACACAGAATTGCACTTCACTTGTCAGTAAAATGCTAATAAATTATATTTCTGCTAGTGATGTGAGGCTAATTGTCAAATTTCCAAATAAAAATAGTCGCCTGTAGGAAACTCTAGTGTCGTAATAGGGCCAGCTTATCTAAATGAGAGCTCCACACAAACGTAAGCATAAAAATATCAACAAATAAAAATTTCATGGTGGTTCATGAACAGCTTCCCTCAGGCCAAGGCAGGCTCATCATTTTCTGTAGGCTGGCATTTGAATACAGAATGGTTGCAACACACAGCTGACGGCCTCAGTTCATCTCAATGATAAGAAATCTGAAGGTCTTCACTGTGAATTAGATAATAGATAACTGCTAAAAGGTAGCTACATTTTGTGGCTTGCTAGAGAGCAAACAATGGTGTTCACTTACAACCACTTTGAGAAGAATATCCCACTGATATATTTATATATAAATGACTTCTTTGTCATTCTTTCCTCAACGTTTACTCATGATTAAAGGGATGTTTCACTCACAAGCTCTGTCATTATTTACTCACCCTCATGATGTTTCAAACCTCTATGACTTACTTTCTTCTGCAGAGCAATGCCTGAAAACTTTCGAAGATCGTTCAGTCTGGTTTCTTCCTTGAAAGTATTGGTCATGCAAAAGACATAAGGGTAAGTGAAAGATATTTAGACATAAAACGAACTGAAACTGCATAAAAAGATCCTAGGAGTTCACATACCGCGTGTTGCCTCCTCGAGCATCAATGAGCATTCACAGCCTTTGTGATAGTTGTGCAGTCTCTCAATTGTCCTGAGGCAAAGCTGGGCCTCTACATCTTTGAGTGCTGTGAGGAGAATTCAGACGTGCAGAGCATGCAAGGCACCAAAGAACTTACACGACCTGGAGTTTGTTGTCAACGGCAGTTATTTATGAGCCTTACAGCGCATTCATGTAGTTCAAAAATGTATGTCTGAAGGGTTTTCGAAAATTTGATCATCAGGTATGGGAAGTCAGAACAACCAAGCCTGGTAGATTTAAGCCTAAACTCTATGATAAGCTAAAAAAAAATTTATTTTTAATTTTAGTAGTTTTTTTATTATTAAAAAAAAAAGAAAAAAAAGACAACTTAGCGTTGTTGTTTAAAAAAATAAATAACTAAAATTATTTTTAAGTAACTTGTACTCTGTTAACAATAATAAAGTAACAATACTCTATTGGTATTGTGCTTAATTTAGCACTAAAATAAAATTTTGCAATATGAGTATGCCGTTTTTTCATTTTCATAAAGGTTAAGCACCCTCCTATTTTAAAACATAATGGTAAGGTAGATGCGATGAAGAAAACATTTATACTATTATCTATTGACATTCAAATAATAATAATAATAATAATAATAATAACATTTTTTTTATCAGTATGATATTTCATATTTTTTTATTTCTCATGCTCATAAAGGCTGCATTAATTTGACCAAAAATACAGAAAAAAAAACTGGAATATTGTGAAATATTATTACAATTTAAAATAATGGTTTTCTATTTTAATATATTTTAAAATATGATTTATTTATGTGATGCAAAATGGAATTTTCAGTAGTCATTATTCTAGTCTCTAGTGTCACAGGATCCTTCAGAAATCATGTGCTGATTTATTATCAATTTTGAATTGATAATAAATCAGAACAGTTGTGCTACTTAATATTTTGTTTCGGAAACTGATACGTTTTTCAGGATTTATAGATGAATAAAATGTTAAAAAGATCAGCATTTATGCAAAATACAATTTTTTTCTAACAACTGAAGTTTTACTATCACTTTTTATCAATTTAACACATCCTTGCTGAATGAAAGTATTAATTCCTTTCAGAAAAAGAAGAGGGGAAAAAAATGTACTGACATCAAACTTTTGAACGGTATTGTATATTGTTACAAAAGATTTATATTTCAAATAAATGCTGTTCTTTTAAACATTCTACTTATCAAAGACTGCTGAAAATATTATCACAGTTTCCAAAAAAAAAAAAAAAAAAAAAAATTATATATATATATATATATATATATATATATACATATATATACACATATATACAGCGCCCTCCACTAATATTGGCACCCTTGGTAAATATGAGCTAAGGCAGCTATAGAAATAAATCTGCATTGTTTATCCTTTTGATCTTTCATTAAAAAAAATCACAAAATTCTAATCTTTCATTGAAGTAAAAAGATAAAGAGTGGGGAAAGAATCTCATTATGAAATAAATGTTTTTCTCTAGTTCACGTTGGCCACAATTATTGGCACAAAATTATTGCAAAGTCCTTTTCCCAAGATAACAGCTCTGAATTTTCTCCTATAATCCCTGGTGAGTTTGGAGAATACCTAACAAGAGATCAGAGACCATTGCCTCATACAGAATCTCTCTAGATCCTTCAGATTTCCAGCTCCATGTTGGTGTTTCTTTTCTTCCATTCACCACACTGATTTTCTACAGTTGAGGGAACAGAGACAGCCATGGCAGAAGCTTCATTTTGTGCTCAGTGACACATTTTTGTGTTGATTTTGATGTTTGTTTTGGATCACTGTCCTAATAGAAGATCCAACCACGACACATTATAAGATTTGTAACAGAGGCAGTCAGGTTTAGATTTTTTATCTGTTGTTATTTGATAGAAACCATGATGCCATGCATCTGAACAAGAGGTCCAGGAGCTCCGGCAGAAAAATAGGCCCACAACATTAAAGATTCAGCAGGATATTTAACCGTGAGCATGGGGTACTTTTACCAATGTTTGTACCAAACCCGTCTGGTGGGTTAGCTGCTAAAAAGCTCTTTTTTAGGGTTCATCTGACCATAGAAGCCAGTTCCATTTGGAAGTTCCAGATGTGTCTGACAACTGAATATGCTGGAGTTTGATTTTGGATTAGCGAGCAGTATTTTTTTTTGAAACACTCTTAAACAATATGTGGTGATGTAGGGGCTGTTTGAAATTTTTTTTAGGCTTTCTGGCCCCTAGATTCAACTAATCTCTACAGTTCTTCAGCTGTGATCTTTGAAGAGTCTTTGGCCACTTAAACTCCCCTCCTAAGCATGCATTAGGACAACATAGACGCACATCCTCTTCCAGGCAGATTTTTAACATCTTTAGTTGATCTGAACTTCTTAATTATTGCCCTGATGGTGGAAATTTCAATGCTTTAGCTGTTTTCTTACAGCCACTTTCTGTTTTGTGAAGCTCAGCAATCTTGTCCCGCAGATCAGAACTATATTTTTTGATTTTACACCTTGTGATGGACGATTGAGGGCATTTGGCCTTGGTGTATTTATAATCCTGTAAAACAGGATATCGTGGCTGGACAACTCCATGCTCCTAGTCACCCTGGTGTGCTAAAACATGTAAATATGGATGGGAATATACTTCAGAGATATTTTACTCATAATAATTTCTAGGGGTGCCAATAATTGTGGTCAACATGAACTAGAGAAAAACGTTTATTTCATATTGAGATCAGTGAAAGGTTAGAATTTTGTGATTTTTTTTTTTTTTTTTTTTGAATGAAAGATCAAAAGGATAAACAATGCAAATTTATTTCCACAGCTGTCTTTGCTCATATTTACCAAGGGTGCCAATATTTGTGGAGGGCACTGTATATATATTAGGGCTGTCAAACGATTAATCACATACAAAATAAAAGTTTGAGTTTGGCTAATATACGTGTATAATTATTATGTATATAGAAATCCAAACACATTCATGTATATATTTAAGAAATATTTACAAGTATATGCATTTATTATAATTTTTATATAATTTATATTATATATAAATAAAAATATGTTGTACATAAATAACATTTCTATTAAATATATACATTAATTTGTGTGCATTTATATATACAGTCATGTGACACTGAAGACTGGAGTAATGGCCGATGAAAATTCAGCATTGCATCACAGGAATAAATTATATTTTAAAGTAGATTAAAATAGATTTTAAATTGCAATAATATTATGTTTTTTCCCCTCTATTTTCGATCAAATAAAATGCACTCTTGATGAGCATATCAAAAAACATAAAAAATCTTATTGATTCCAAACTTTTGAACAGCAGTATAAGACTTTATTATAAGTCATTGCAGTAGTTTCACACTAAAAGCTTTATTCATTGAGCATAAATTGAGCAATTTGTTTTGTTTACATTGAATACCAGCAGATGGCGCACTGTGACCACGAACAAAACCTAACCAACATTCAACCCGTGCTGGAAGGTCTTTGGTTAATAAACACTCTCTCTTCACTGTCACTTATTGCCCCCACACAACAAATGTTTCACAGGAGCTCTAAAGCACATATTGCAGACTTCAGCAGAGGTGAGCAAATGTGTGAACACACACACACACACACACACACCTACACTTGATGATGAGAAAATGAGAGTCTCTTAGATTGGTGTCTGATAACTGCTAATTACTTTCCACACACATACAGGTACACAAAACTATTCATTTTGATTTAAAAACTGATTTGAAAAGCGTAAACCGACTTTTATGTTAAATCACAGCAGTCTGATCGAAACTTCACACTTAAGTTCACACGTACTTTTAACATATTTCCTGTTGTCTCCTTTGGAAAATGTGTGTAACCAGATGCGAAAACCTTCTGACAAAGGTTGTCCACCATACAAGCTTGTGTTTGCCACTAGATATAAGGCTTATCAAACTAATTTCCTCATAACATTCCTCCTCAAACACTGCAGGACTGTGAGTGTTAAATAAACCCAGAAGAAGGAATTAGTGGCTCTTTCAAAGCTCAGGAGACTTAATGGAGTTGTTTTATTTGTGCGTTAACAGATTTTTCTATTCAAATCCCTCAGGAGATATAAAAACAGCCACAAATGAGACAACTGTTGACATACAGAGTGAATACAGAGATGTTAAATTAATGTAGATACCAGCTCAGATCATTTGACTTTGAAAGATTTAAATGAGAAAAGTTTTGTGTCTGCGTGAGTTTTAATTAGAGAAAACATCAGAGAATTAGGAGCAAACGTGAAAAAGTGAATTTGTTCTTGAATTGCATAGCTGTCTTGAAGAAACAGTTGAAATATTCAAGAGATGCCATTTGTGAACTCTTCTGTGGTCAGACACTGGGTCAGTGCGTGCAATAGTGTGAAAACACATTGGAATGCAGTGATAACATTGTAGACAAGTATTGGACTAGCATTTGGATGTTATTTAAATGTTATTTGCCTTCTTTTCTGATGTACAGTATGCACACCCTTGACAAGAACAATTGCAAATTCCTGAAGCCAGTAAAAACATTAATTTAGTGTGTTGACTTGTGTAAACGCAGACACACACACACAGAGGCTGGTTTTGTTTTAGCTCCGTTCTACTGTTACTGTGAAACCAGGTCACAACACAGAAGGAACACTGTCCAACTGAGAGCGAGAAAGACTGAGACGAAAGGAAAGAGAATAACAGAATGCGAGAGAGGCAAGGAATAGAAAAGTAGCTGAAAAAAAAAAAAAACGGCGGGTGGTCCGTGAGCCAAAGAGAGAATGGAACGAGAGATCGGAGATGAGAATTGGGAATGTAAACCAACAGAAAAAATGTTGATTTTTTTTTTTTTTTACATTGTCTGAAGAAAATGCAAGGGTGTTGCTATGTGGTTGCTAGGGTGCTCTGGATAGTTGCTTAAGTTCGGAAGAGCATCTATGATATTCAGGTCTCTAGATAGGTCTCACATCCATCCTTCAATGCAAATCTAGTCATTTTTGCCCTTTCTGTTTTTTCCGATAGCAGACTTGACTTTAACAACTGCTTACAAACCTTATATATCAGTACTAATCCTTTTTCTCTAGTACCATCACATTTTCACTGTCTCTGACAAACAGTAGATCAGAAGTCATTCATTTCTGATGGAGACTAATATAGGAGTTGCATGGAATTCCAATCATATGCGTATGAGTTTTTTTCAGATCTGATCTGAGCACATTAAAGGAACACTCCACTTTTTTTTTAAATAGGCTCATTTTCCAACTCCCCTAGAGTTATACAGATGTGTTTTACCGTTTTTGAATCCATTCAGCCGATCGCCGGGTCTGGCGGTAGCACTTTTAGCATAGCTTAGCATAAATCATTGAATCCAATTAGACCATTAGCTCTCACTATAAAATGACGAAATAGTTTCGATATTTTTCCTATTTAAAACTTGACTCATCTGTAGTTGCATCGTGTACTAAGACTGGCGGAAAATGAAAAGTTGCGATTTTATAGGCCGATATGGCTTGGAACTATATTCTCATTCCGGCGTAACAATCAAGGAACCTTGCTGCTGTACCATGGGTGCAGCAGGCGCAATGATATTACGCAGCGCCTGAAAGTGACCAGCACTAAGTTTGTGTAGATGCAGAGTTGCAGCCGGCAGAGTTGACGGCTGCGTAATATCATCGCGCCTTCTGCACCCATGGTACAGCAGCAAAGTTTCTTGATTGTTACGCCGGAATGGGAGTATAGTTCCTAGCCGTATCGGCCTATAAAATCGCAACTTTTCATTTTCCGCCAGTCTTAGTACACAATGCAACTACAGAAGAGTCAAGTGTTAAATAGGAAAAATGTCGAAACTCTTTAGTCATTTTATAGTGAGATGCTAATGGTCTAAGCGGATTCAGTGATTTATGCTAAGCTATGCTAAAACTGCTACCGCTAGACCCGGTGATCAGCTGAATGGATTCAAAAACGGTAAAACACATCTGTATAACTCTAGGGGAGTTGGAAAATGAACCTATTTTCAAAAAAAGTGGAGTGTTCCTTTAAAAAAAAAAAAATATATATATATATATATAAAATGATGATTATTTTATTTAGTTTTTTAGTTTTTTAAATAACCATTAGACCAGATGTGATGTATTCAGATCAAAATTATGAACACTATTTTTCCACTAAAACATTATGATTCATACTTTATTTCTCAAAAATAGAGAATTATTCATGTTGATTAGCCCTAAAAAAACGATTCAAACATTTCAAACAGATGATAAAAAATCACATTAATCCACAAGTTATCCGCATGACTGTGATCAAAATATTTAAAAAATGTAATATTGTGAAATATTATTACGATGTAAAACAATGTTTTTCTATATTAATATACATTAAAATTGAATTTATATCTGTAATTAAAGTTAAAGAATTTTCAGAATCATTACTCCAGTCTTCAGTGTTACATGATCCTTCAAAAATCATTCTAATATGCTGATTTATTATCAGTGCTGGAAACAGTGCTGCTTAATATTTTTTTTTTTTTGGAACCTGATGCTTTTTTTTCAGGACTCTTTGATCAATAAAATGTTAAAAATAACAGCATTTATTTAAAATAGAAAGGTTTTCTAACAACGCTACTGTTCAAAAGTCTGGGGTCAGTAAATTTTTATTCTTTCTTTCTTTAAAAGAAATGAATTCCTTTTTTCATCAAGGATGTGTTAAATTAATAAAAAAGTGATTGATTTACACTGTTAGAAAAGATTTATGTTTTGAATAAATGCTGTTCTTTCAAACTTTTTAATCATCAAAGAAGCCTGAAAAAAAGCACAACTGTTTCCAACATTGATAATTTGAATAATAAATCAGCGTATTAGAATGATTTCTGAAGGATCATGCGACACTTAAGACTGACATAACAGCTGATGCAAATTCAGCTTTGCATCACAGGAATAAATTATATTTTAAAGTATATTGAATAATAATAATAATAATAAAAAAACATTATTTTACATTGTAATAACATTTTGCAATATTCAGATTCAGAAGAGTTCAGATGCAAAACCAGCTAAAAGCCATCTCGGTGAAAAATGAGATCATGAGTTAATGATACTGAGTGAATGCTCCTGACACATAGTATATATCCATCAAATAATTTTACTTCAATTCCAGCCTTAGCCCAATAAGAAGTACCAGTACTTACATAGAAACCTATACAAAGTAGCCAGAAAGAAATGCTAATTTTAAAGAAAAACATCAGATGGATTTAGAGGCCTTTGCATCTGAACTCTTCATATATATATATTATTATTTATACAAATATTTTAGAATTAGTAAATAATTTGCTCAAATTTGCTCAAAATAAACAAGTAAGCAAATTAATTAATTAATTAAATTGTTCTTTCTGATATATTGCCAGCCAAGTACATTTATTTCATTCTAAGTATACTACAAATACATTTACATATTTATGTACTTAATACCCTAAAAAATACCCTACAGTTGTACTTTTGGTATACAAAACTAGTATACTTAAATGCTGCAAAATTTTGTAATTAATGGACTTTAACTGGACTTTTTAAAAAGTAGGGCTGAAGCCCAACTAAAGATATTTGACTGTGCTAAAGTGGAGCTATTGTAAGTATACTTGAGGCACACTTTAAATATCTGCAATTTAAAGACTGATATTATTCAGAGATCATAAAATCATCTTTAATAGTAACATTAAAACACATTTTAGGCTTAATATTAAGAAATCTGCACTCTGCACAAATAGTCCTCGAAATAAAGTTGAATTATAATTTTTTATGTCAGTAAGTACATTTGAACTGTTGTTAGCACAACATTCGGCTCAAGCTTTCCTGTAGCTCAAATATACTGCTAGCAATCTCAAGGTCATGGATTTGATTACCAGGAAAAGCAAGGATTGATCAAATGTAAATGTGTACTTTGAAGGCAATGTAAGTTGCTTTGGATAAAATTGTCTGCCAGTTGCATAACTGTAAATGTTATTTATTCTGTCTTTTCCCTCTAGACATTTTGGTGTTTGCTTTCCAATCCACAATAAAGGCATACTTGAACAGAGGAAGCCAACTATATTTCAAGTCAACAGAAGCTTCACCCCGTCTGAAAGATTTTCTACTTGTTGCAGCAGCCTTGTGCAACATTTTTTCCCAATTCGGGCAGTGTTGAACATTTCAATGAGGTCAGTTGTTTGTCAGCGTGTCTGACTTGACTTTACTAGCAACATTTGTACTAATCCATCAGTTGTGCTGGTCTGTTTGAGACAAATTCAGATGCTTCTACTCAATGCCGAGAAAACATTCTGACATGTTTGTGAAATGCTTAAAAGCTGCTTAACATTTGCTTTCAGGTCTTGTCTTTGAGGAGCAGGATGACTCACATGTTGATGATTAAGTGTCTCTGGCATCGTTCGGGCTGAATGGGCCTTGTCTAACGCCGCAGGAGCCTGATCTCCAAAGTAGGTTCTTTAAATAGGAATCCAGACGTTATGATATTCCCAAAAGGGTTGAAACGGGAACGCCGCCTCCTTAGTGACCACTGACACTTTTTCTGATGATGACTTGACTCACCTGATGGAAAGAGTGAGATAGAGAAGGTGAGATATAAAAGGAGGGTTTGGGGAATTATTCCTCTGTTGGGGTCAAGAGGTTTACTGGTCTAAAATTACTAATCCTACTTATACAGAGCTGTAGTAAGTGTTCTGAATATACAGAAATCAAGAAGACATGGAAAAGGACACATTTTCCTTCGAGCAAGTCACTCAGAATTCATTGGGACTTTATGTGTGTGTGTTCGCTGGGACCCAGACAGTGCTGGCATTGTCCGAGCATTCAATAAAAGGAGTGAATCATCAAGAAAGCATAACAGACCACAAACACAAACACACACATTTAGTCTCTGACTTCATTGCAGTTAAAATGTGAGCCTGATGCCCGCTTCCTTTCACATGCTGACTGTGTGTGCGACAGAAAGAGAGAGTTTTTAAGGATAGTTCAACTTGACTGTTCTTCAACTGTTCTGCTTGACTGGGTCTGACTAGTCATTCTGTCATCTACCACACGTAGACAGTAGAAGAGAACACTGTGTCTGTTTGTTTGCATAAGGTACAGAAAGAACAGTTGCGTCATTAACTCAGTTTTCACCTACCAATTAACAGCACCATTGCTTCCCAAAAGAAAAAACTGCATTGCTCAGAGGTTGCTCATGTAACATCAAATATGTTTCATCTGAAGGAATAGTTCAAATGAAAATGTGCTGAAATTTTACTCACCCTCAGGCCATCCAAAATGTAATACTGAAACAGATTTGGAGAAATTTAGCATTCCATCACTTGCTCACTAATGGATCCTCTGCAGTGAATGGGTGCCGTCAGAATGAGAGTCCAAACAGCTGATAAAAACATCACAGTAATCCACAAGCAATCCACATAACTCGAGTCCATCAATTAATGTCTTCCAAATGAAAAAGTCATCTTGTCTGAATCAGGAGAGAAACATGCAGAGATCAACCATCATTTACAAGTTAAAAGAGTCCAAAACTGCTCTGAACAAATATGTGGGTGGATTTTGATGTGAGATGACAATAGTTGGACTTTTTCTTTGGAGGAAGCGTTATTATGGATTATGGAATCGTATTGTGCCTAGAAGCAATGGTTTAAAGTTAAAACACATTAGTGATGGATTTGTTTCTTACAAACACACAGCTTTTTGCCTCACAAGACATTACTTGATAGATTGGAGTCATGTGGATCACTTGTGGATTATTGTGATGTTTTTATCAGCTGTTTGGACTCCCATTCTGACGCCACTCATTCACTGCAGAGTATAGAGAAGAGGAGAGATGTAATGCAAAATTTATCCAAATCTGTTCCCATGAAGAAACAAACTCATCTGTGACCCTGGACCACAAAACCTAGTCATAAGTAGCATGGGTATATTTGTAGTAGCCTAAAAATACATTGTATGGGTTAAAATTATCGATTTTTCTTTTATGCCAAAAATCATTAGGATATTAAGTAAAGATCATGTTCCATAACGACATTTTGTATTTCTGATTAGTAATATGCATTGCTAAGCACTTTATTTGGACAGCCTCAATATTTTGATATTTTTGCACCCTCAGATTCCAGATTTTCAAATAGCTGTATCTGTAATATTGTCCTATCCTAACAAACCACACATCAATGGAAAGCTTATTTATTCAGCTCTTAGCTGATGTATAAATCTCAGTTTTAAAAAAAACTGACCCTTATGACTGGTTTTGTGGTCCAGGGTCACATTTACATCTTGGATGCCCTATGAGTGAATAAATTTTAATTTCTGGGTAAGCTATTCCTTTATGTTGCTAGTATAGCTTAATTATTTTGGCCTGGAAGAATTGGATAAGAAATGTTTGAGTTTGTATTGAGGTCTTTGACATTTGATTCTAGATTTTTTTTCTAACTCTAGGGAAGATGTAAGATTACCAACATCTTTTTCTCAGGAGACAAATCTGAGAAGCAGCTATGGGCTATATAAATGTTATCATTCATTATTGCATTTGGTAAAAATGAATGTTCATATTATTCAATGCATTATTACATATTTGGGACATTTCTGCTCTTTCTCTTTTTTCGCCACTACTTCATTACAGCCACTATTTTTTTTCCACTCACACTGTGCTCCGTTTATTTCACTCCTAATTTATTTTAACATGTTTATTGTTTTATGTCTATCTCGTTACCAGGTCTGAATAGCTCTGTTGTATTCAGTTGCTTGTGGTTGCTAGTAAGAGATTTGGAGCATGTTTGTTCAAAGAAGAAAGCGATAAGAGAGGGAAAGAGAGAATGGGAGATTTAGGAATCTAAGAAGAAAAATTTAGGGATGTAGAAGACCAAAAAACAGAGAGCTAGACATTCCTGAGCTGTAGCAACAGCAATTTGTCAAACAGGGACTGAGAGCATCTGGTTCTCATGGAGAGCAGATTGATGTGGTCCACCACTTGGGCTTATGGGTAATGTAGTTCTTATTGAGTTCTATTTTTGGCTGTGAAGAGAAAAATGAGTAAAAGGAAATCATAGAATAGTTTCCAATGTGGTTGAAGTGGGAATGGTGTTAACGTGCCAACTCTGGGCTCTCTTAGTTGGGCCGAAAAAATGTTCCTCATCAGGCTCCTGTTATGTAGAACTAAGTGTAAGAGAACTGTTCTCTCTCATTTTTAGAGTCTATTTACACTTTTTCACTTCATTTGTCTTAGTTTGAAGTGCTTTGCACATTTTTGTCATTCACATAAATGTTTCTCTGAACATTAATACAAGTATGATTATTCCCAATATCCCTGTGGTATTTCCAGTAATAACCAGTGATGATGCTAATACTGTTTGGAATGAGAAAAGTTTACGTATGTGGTAAACAAAACCAAACTGCATCTTTTATGCCTCTTAAGTATTGTTCATCTTCACCTCATTCTTGTTACTCACCCTGTTTTCTGAGAAAATCCACAGTTTATAGATTATGTGTGCCTCTCTTTCTATAATTCATACATTTTCATGAATTCAGTGGTTCTTTTCTGTTTTTGCCTTGCGTCAGTGGCCATGCATGCATCAGTGCGAGAGAAAAGAGAGAGAGAGGGCTCTTGTATAAATCCAGATCTGGTTTCTGAGACTTCTTTTTATCTGTATAAAACTTTAAAGGGCTTGTTGCATTATTCACCACTTCAACCACAGGACACACAAGCACATGCTTACATTGAACCACTGAAAGCCTGCTTCTTCTGCCTTTGTGTGTGTGTGTTTTGGTTCACTGAATGTTATAGGTGATATTTGACTTTAATGGCTGTAGTGGGAGAGCATGTGGTGATTTAACAGGGCTTGGGGGAGTATTTGGCTGAGCTTGGTCAGTGTGCTGAATATCATTATGTACTTCTGGCAAGTAGTTATAATGTTGAATCACACATGACAGTGGAAGATGGTCTTTAAAAATCCACTAGGATATTCACACGTTCACGGTATGCGCTCACACACTGGCACGAGTAAGTGTTATTCTGTTACCATTAGTTCAAGTGAAACTTTACATTCCAGGTCCATGTGTGACATCATCCTTGAATAAGAATTATTTACCTTACAGATGATTCAGGGATACACTGTTTATTGCAGCAGTAAACATATATTACTTTGAGAGGTTAAAGTGTAAGTAAATTGGAGAAAAAGCGAGGGAGAGAGTGGGAAATATCTGGCTCTTATTTGAGCGTCACTGTTGGATCAGCAAACAACAGGGCGCAGCTGTACTCCCACATCGCTGTGTTAAAACACACACACACTGGAAAAAAAAGAGTCCTGCTTGCCTCAGTTTAAGAGTTTAATATGTTAAACTGTAAATTTTATACATGCACGTAAAAGGCAAGCTACATACAGTTGAAGTCAAAAGTTTTCATACACCTTGCAGAATCTTCAAAATGTTAACTATTTTACTAAAATAAGAGGGATCACACAAAATGCATGTTGTTTTTTATTTAGTATTGACCTGAATAAGATACTTCACATAAAAGATGTATGTCTACAAGAGAAAATAATCTTTGAAAATAATACTTGAATGATCCACAGATGTGTATATTTTTTAAGGGATAGTTGCTCATGAGTCCCTTGTTTGTCCTGAACAGTTAAACTGCCCGCTGTTCTTCAGAAAAATCCTTCGGGTCCCACAAATTTGGTTTTTCAACATTTTTGTGTATTTGAATCCTTTCCAACAATGACTGTATGACTTTGAGATCCATTTTTTTTACACTGAAAACAACTGAGGAACTCATATGCAACTATTACAAAAGGTTCAAACACTCACAGATGCTTCAGAAGGAAACACGATGCACTAAGAGCCGGGGAGTGAAAACTTTCTGAATTTTAAGATCAGGATAAATTTAACTTATTTTGTCTTCTGGGAAAAATGTAAGTATCTTCTGTAGCTTCTGAAGGGTAGTACCAAATGAAAAAAATATGATGTTAAGCAATGTCTAAAAATGTCTAAATGTTAAACACTAAGAAAAATGTACACATCTTTATTTTGTTCAAAAGTTTACACCACTTAATTCATCGTGTTTCCTTCTGGAGCATCAGTGAGCATTTGAACCTTCTGTAATAGCTGCATATGAGTTCCTCAGTTGTCCTCAGTGTGAAAAAATAGATCTCAAAATTATATAGTCATTGTTGGAAAGGATTCAAATACACAAGAATGCTGTAGGACCTGAAAGAATTTTTCTGAAGAACAGCAGGTAGTTTAACAAACAAAGGGACCCATTCATTAATAAATTATCACTAAAAAAAAAAAAAAAAAGAAAAAAGCTGTGGATCATTCAGGTAACAACACAGTATTAAGAATTCATTTTTATAAATTCAACTATTATTTTCTCTTGTGGACTATATGTAAAAGTCTTTTATGTGAAATATCTTACTCAGGTCAGTACTACATAAAAAAATAACATGCATTTTGTATGAGCTCTATTATTTTGCTAAAATAATTAATATTTTGCAGATTCTGCAAGGTGTATGTAAACATTTTACTTCAATTGTATTTAAACTTCAACACCAGTTACTTCCAATGCAAATGCAAACTCTTATTTCTAATTTTCATCATTTCTTTTTGCAGATGAGCTTGCAAAGTCTGATTATGTTGCCTTACATGTAGGAGCATTTTTGTCTTTATACTGTCTCAGTCTGTGCAAGTTTGATTTGTTATGATTTCAATTAAATTACTCGTTCCTGGGTGCAAGTTACAAACTGGGTGCAACGAGCACAAAATCATTGTGGATTTGTGCATGTCTGGGTATGAACTGAGAAACACGGCAGCATGTTTTTTGTAGACATGACCTTCTGTCTCGCTCTCTCTCTCTCTCTCTCATTTTTAATGTGGTAGAATAATTGAATTATTGAACGCCCCCTGTCTCATTCTCAGCTATTTATAGAGAGATGCCCAAGGCAGAATTTTGTATCCAACTATTGTGCTAATGGTAAGCTAACACGTAGTGTCATAATTGCTGTCGTACTGCACATTTTAAACTGGTGTGATTGTACTTTATATTCATGATTATGTTTTCCCTGCTGGTTTTGTTATTGTTATTGTATTTGCTGCACTGCAAATCACAGCAGTTTTTATACTGGTATACTAGCAGCACTTTTTACACTTCTTCGCACAACCGGAAAACGATTCTGGCAGATTCTGGGTTTGTCGACAAAACAAGTCAAGGACAAAACTAATACAGCAGACAAATGCAAAAACATTTTCAATAAAAACACAAAAGGCGGTTAATGTTATTGTTCTGAAAGTCCTCAGGCTTAGATTACAGACATCAGAAACCGCTGCTGATGGCGAATGGTATACGTGCCAGGGCTTTTTGCACAGATCGCTGCGCGAAGGAATTCTGTGTGGGCGTCGTATGGTTTTCTGGTTGTCATGCTTCCTGTTGGAGCTGTTGCTGTGGCAGCAGCGCTTTCCCAGGCGATTTGGCAGGCATCTCTGTGCCCGACCGATCGATTGGTGGAAAAGTGTCAGCCTGCAGGCTTTTACTGATGATGTCATCATTATTGATCTGTCCGTGGGCTGAAATGAAACTAAATAGAAAGCGCTTCCTTTCTTCTTATGCATGTGAATGCAATCACTGCAGGGAACGTTGTTGTTTATGAACAAAAGTTGTTTATTTTCCGATTCTGATGCTTTGTTTGTGCGCGTGCGTGCACAGTAAACAATATTCAAATTAAAATACTTAACTAAAAAAATATTGAGAATCTAGCCTATTTTATATTCAACAAGACATACTTTTGTTAAACTGTTTTTATAAGGCAGCATCTTTTTGTTATATTTAAAGTCCCTGAATGATGCATCATTTTTTTTCCTTATTATTTATTATTTTGCTATTTACAAAAGGGTGTTTCTCCAGGGTTTGTTAAAAAATGTCATTAATGTCTTATATCTAGATTTTTTTTTTTTTTTTTAGATTTAAACTTTTCTATTTGTACATTTTCTGCTCTGGTGAATAAAGACTAAATAAAGACTTTAGGTACTGTATACACTGAAATCCTCCATGCTTTGCTCACTTCATTCTCCCCTTTCACATATTCTTGTCTCCTCTTTTTACCTGCTGCTCCCCTGGTATTAGTACAGTATCTTTATTAGGGCACAAAGATATCTTTGTGCTCCAAGCAGCCAGAAAGTGCTCAGAGTTTCGGCATCAAGTTCCCTCATCAGGGAAGAACAACAAGGGCACATAGAACGGATTATACTTCTTGCTCTCCTCCAGTGCAAGCAAAAAGAGAGAGGGAAAGAGAGAGAGAGGGAGGGAGGGAAGACAGGTGTGCTCAGTCTGTAATGAACTCAGTATTATAGGATCACAGTAAGACAGGAATGGATTACGTCTGTTGTCATTAGTATTAACATCATTGCTTGTGTCTTAAATAAACACCAAGACACTGAAGCTTTGAAGCTTTTGGGACTGTTCCTCAAACTTCTTCAGGACGTGGTTTCCAGGTAGGGCTACATAAAACCTACCTTTTCTGTCATAGCTGTACATTTTTGCCACTGGAAGCTTTGTTTATCTGTCACTCGCTCCCCTTTTTCTGTCTAACTCTCTCTCTCTTTCCCTTAGAACCAATCCGTTGTTAGCGGGAGGAGTCCCACTAGTGGACCTGAGGGACGGATAGCAGTGTTTCACGAGTTCAGCGGAGCGTTTAACGACTCCGAAGGTCCGAGGTCCGGTGGGGGGGCTTATCGGGGGTGTCGTCTCCGGTACAAGCGAGCGACATGCTCCCGCCTCAGAGAATCGCGGGCCGGAGAGCATTCCACTGGCGGACCGCCTCACCGTGGACCACGTAAGTGAACTCCGAATTCACAATATAGATGCTTCAGTATTAGTTTTCCCTCAAAAAGACTCTTACTTACCGTGTTCGTCGTAGAAAATTGTGAGTTTAAGTGACATTTGAACGACCGTGTCGTCTGGGAGCGCGGCAGTGTTTTCCCGCTGGATGCGCGAACCGCGCTGGATTAATAACGGTCGCCTTTCTCCATCTCGCACGAGCGCGAGGAGCGTGTCTGACGCGCGCGCTCCTCCTGAAATTCTTCACTGCTTAGTTTACTGGGATTCAAAGAACCGAGTCGAGTTTCATCCCGTCTCATTCAGATAGTCCGGTTTTGTTTTATAAAATACTTAATATTACAGTTCCCACTGTCGTGGAAGATAACAGAGAATTTTAAAATTTCACGTCATGTATTTAAAAACATACATATTAAATAGCCTATGGCTTTTGTAGTTCGCTTTATTTGTGAATACAGTTTCCATAAAGTGTTATATCGCCATCCAATATCAAAACCAAACTTAAGTTCTGCAGTCTATTAAATTATGTGTGCCTGAGAGAAAATAGTTCAACTACATTGGGACAGGCTTTTCATTAAAGGGATCATGTTACTGCTGGTGTATATTAGCAAGTAGAGGCCTACATTATACACTTTAAAATTGCAAAAGATACTTGAGACACCATTTGTAGTTTCTCAGATCACCAAACGCTCTGGAGAACCCTTCAAAAAAGGTTGTTTTCTGAACTAAAAAAAAACAAAAAACAAAAAACATAAGTTCTTGTTAGAAATCTATAGACTGTCAATGGTTGCTGTAATATCATCTTAATAAAGGAAAGATTTCGAGGCACTTGAAACAGGTACTGAAGTTTCCAACATACACAATAGGATACAAAAGGTGCTTGGAGGGTCACCAGAAATCTCAAGTTACTTGAGTGAATTACCTAATTACTTAAAGTAACATTGAAACTGTAATGTAAAGTGTTACCTTTTATTGTTTACTGATTATTTATTTACCATGTCCAATACTTCATTTTGCATTTAAGCTAAAGCAATGTTTCTTATGCATGTAAAGGCTGTTAAAAGAACAGACTTCAGCCAGATGTTTGTGTTAGCCTAGGTATGGGTTGCATAATGTCATACTGGAATGATGTGTGCACTTAATCACCCTCTAACTCACTTAAAGAATTAAATCCTATTATGGAAAACTGGTGTGCATGTGTGTTTGCTGTGCATATGTGTTATAAAAATATGATGAGAGAAGACATTTAATTCCCCATTCCAGATGTTTCTGTGGCCTGAGGGAGTGTAAGAGATTTTGTTAGAGTTTTAATTTTTTCCTCATGCATATGTTTCTTTCTATGTGACCGCAGCTCTCACCAAATCATTGTTTGCAGAATGGGGGGGGGGGGGGGGATAATTAGAGTTTTGTCAGAGTGTGACAAAACTAAATCTTTATATGCCATTTTCCATTCTTATAAAATGTTTTAACAATGAAATCGTTCATGAGTTCATAAAATCTTTTAGAGAGATAAATACAGGCTGTTTTCATTAGAGGAGTTCGAGCATGCTGGAAAATAGTTTGAAGATGCTTACCTCACTCCTTTATTCATCTTTTGATAAATTAAATGCAGACTTTCATTTCAAAGTCAATTTATTGCAAGCCAGTATGGTTCTAATAAAGCATTGTTTCCGTATTTTTGCACAAAAATATGTTTAGCTTTATAACCTTGGCTGTATTCATCACGAAATGCACTTGTGGATGGTTAAACAGGTTCCTATTTAGACAGCACAATTTAATTAAACCCACGCATACTTAAAACTGGATTTCTTTTGCTTTGTGTTAAAGACACAAAGTCCATTAGGCAAAGAGGTAGTCATTTGCAACAAGCCATGTGAAGTAAATCATACTTTAGAATACGTAAATAAAGCTGTCAAAGTCTGTTAGCACACTGTGAGTAAGTGTTGTGTTGCCTGACTATGATTTGTGCTGTCTTTTGTGAACTGACTTGGATCTTAAACAGTTTTGCTGGAGTTTTTTAACTTCAGGAGTGCTGTTTCAGCACTAGTGGTTTCCTTGGTCTGAAGCAAAACATTCTATGTGTGTGAGACTGCAGTCAATGACAACCACAGTCTAATTTTAACCTGTCTGTAATTCATTTATGCTGATCTGTAACATGATTTAAACCAAGCAATTTATGCTGTGGCCAAATAAAAATACAAAAGCAAGAGAAAAAGAGAAGGAGGAGAGAATTACATTGCCTAAACTGATGCCCTCTAGGGAATACATTCTTTTCTCATTTTGCAACCAGCCAAATGATTTGCAATGGAAATCAAAAGGTGAAAACGAGGTGAAATGAGCAACCAGTGCAACCTAGATGATGTAAAGAATGAAATATGTACAGTTGAGGTCAAATGTTTACACACACCTTGCAGAATCTGCAAAATGTTAATTATTTTACCAAAATAAGAGGGATCATACAAAATGCATATAATTTTTTATTTAGTACTGACCTGAATATTTCGCATAAAAAGCATTTACATACTGTATAGTCCACAAGAGAAAATAATAGCTGAATTTATAATTTACATATGCTTGATTCTTAATGCTGTGTTGTTACCTGAATGATTCACAGCTGTGTTTATTTTATTTTTATTTTTTTTAATGATTCAGTGAGTCCTTTGTTTGACCTGAACAGTTAAACTGCCTGCTGTTTTTCAGAAAAATCCTTCAGGTCCTACAAATTCTTTGTTTTTTCAGCGTTTTTGTGTATTTGAACCCTTTCCAGCAATGACTGTATGATTTTGAGATCCATTTTTTCACACTGAAAACAACTGAGGAACTCATATGCAACTATTACAGAAGGTTCAAACACTCACTGATGCTTCAGAAGGAAACACGATGCACTAAGAGCCGGGGAGTGAAAACTTTCTGAATTTTAAGATCAGAATAAATTTAACTTATTTTGTCTTCTGGGAAAAATGTAAGTATCTTCTGTAGCTTCTGAAACGTAGTACCAAATGAAAAAAATATGATGTTAAGCAATGTCCAAAAATGTCTAAATGTTAAACACTAAGAAAAATGTACACATCTTCACTTTGTTCAAAAGTTTACACATCTTAATTCATCGTGTTTCCTTCTGGAGCATCAGTGAGTGTTTGAACCTTCTGTAATAGTTGCATATGAGTCCCTCAGTTGTTCTCAGTGTGATAAAATAGATCTCAAAATTATATAGTCATTGTTGGAAAGGGTTCAAATACACAAGAATGCTGTGGGACCTGAAATAATTTTTCTGAAGAACAGCAGGTAGTTTAACTGTTTTATTACAAACAAAGGGACTCATTCATTAATAAATTATCACTTAAAAAAAAACTTTTGAACAGAATGAAGATGTGTACAGATGTGTTTTCTTTTTTTTTTTTTCATTTAATATTGCCCTTCAGAAGCTACAGAAGATACTTACATGTTTCCCAGAAGACAAAATAAGTCAAACTTACCCTGATCTTCAAATTCAAAAAGTTTTTACCCCCAGCTGTTAATGCATTGACCTCAACTTTTGACCTCAAAAAAAAAAAAAAATATATATATATATATTTAGCTCATTATTATTATTATTATTATTATTATTATTATTATTATTATTATTATTTAAATTGAGGAAGAAAGCCAGCTGAATCCTAATCCAAGATAATTAATTTAGATATCCTTTGGTCTGTCAAAATAAGGGCTCATTTATTTGATCAAAAATACAGTAAAAACTGCAACATTGTGACAGAGGTTTCCAATTTTCTTGCTGACATTTATTCGAATATGTTTTAAAATGTAATTTTAAGAAATTGAATTTTCAGCATCATTACTCCAGTCTTTAGTGTCACATAATCCTTCAGAAACCATTCTAATATGATGATTTTCTGTTCAAGATTTCTTATTCTCAGTGTTGAAAACAGTTGTACTGCTTAATATTTTGGTGGAAACAATAATACATTTTTCTCAAGATTTTTGATGAATATAAAGTTCAAAAGTACAGCATTTATTTGAAATAGAAAAAAACTCTACTTTATGCCTTTAGCTTCACTTTTGATCAATTTAATCTATCCTTGCTGAATAGAAGTATTACTTTCTCTCTCTCTTTTATTTCCTTTTCCTGATATTCCAGTGCCATGAGACAATTAGTGCACCTGTTTTCAACAGAGACTCTTTATTAACTTGCCATTTAGATGCTCTTTACCTAAAATGTTATGGTGCACTAAATGCTGAGAAACTCCTTCGTCACTAACCCTTGAGATAAATGCCATACTCAAAGGCACAATTGTGATACGGTTCTTAATAACAGGGATTACCGATGGGTTCACAATGTTTGCGTCACTGACCACAATAGTCATCAAATGTTGTCCCACGCTGCTTATATTCTCAAATTTACACTTGATCTTATCGTTTGTTAAGCTAGGATGTAAGTGCACATATATCACTTACATTCACTTTGTTGTTGTTCTTTTGTTGTTGAACCTTGTGCTTTTTTCTGAACGGTATGCATTTACAGGTGTGTGAGAGTGGCATGTTGCAGTCGCCTGCGCTTTATGTGGTTCGCTTTGACGGTCCTGACGGTCCTCTGCGTGGCGCTGCAGATGCTGGGAGTTGTCCGACAGGCCAGGTCGAATATGTTTTATGAAAAATGCATGGTGACTTATACATACCAATTATAAACAGATATATAAAAGACTTTCCACTCACATTTAACAGCTTGCATTGGATGATATAATACATTAAAGATAATACAGAGGCCATGAAATATTATTGATTTGTGTTGGTTTCATAAGGGTCAGCATCTAAAATTTACTGACCCTTTCTCTCTCTCTCTCTCTCTCTCTCTCTCTCTCAGGAGCTCCAAGGTTTTAAAACTTGTGAGTGAGCAGCTGGTCAGAATGCCTGCCGAGATCCACAGGCCCGTAAAGCGCAAAGACTGGGAAAACCTTTGGTCTGTCTCAGCAGCCATCGTTGAGGAACCAGTAGACCAGCATCCGTTCATGCAGAGAAGAGACGAGAGCGAAAACCCTCATTCGGAAGAAAAAAGGGACCAAATCTTGGAGGATACGAGAAAACCGCTTACTAGCACAACCAAAGCAGCTCCACCAATAGAGACGAAAAAACTCTGGCTTGACCAAGAATTTCCAAAGCAGCCACAAAAACCAGCTGTCCCCAAAAGGATCCCAGAAATTCACAAACCATCACAGTCGGATGACAATAATGATAAATATAGAGTAAAATCACAAGTGGCCAACCCTGTCACGTGTCAGCCCAAAAACCACATCGTCTTCCTCAAGACGCACAAGACTGCCAGCAGCACCATACTGAACATTCTCTATCGTTATGGGGAAAGCCATAACCTGACCTTTGCCTTGCCGCTGAACATGCACAGCCAGTTATTTTACCCGGCATTCTTTGCAGCACACTTTGTGGAGGGCGTCAGGACTCGCAGTGTGAAGGAGTTCCACATCCTGTGCAATCATATGAGATTCAGCTCACAAGAGGTCAGTCAGAGAGCACGGTACCTGTACTATGGATTCTAAGAGAGAGATGTAGCAAAGCATGCATCCTAAAGTAGTTGTTTTGCAAGACTGGATGATACAGAATATACTTACATTTCTTCTTTCAGACTAGTGGATAAAAACATCTAAAATACACATTTTGTTACTCTTTATCTATTTGTGTCTGTAGATTTCAATTACAATACATATCTTTTAAGGCCATTTTCTCAAAATGAGTTTTTCTCAAGTACTGAGCCAACAATTTCCACAGAAGCACTTACATACACCAAACCCATTTTATTCCTATCTATATTGTGAAGGTTTGTACAGAGGTTTGTTGTTCATATATCATTCGCCTGATTTAAATTACATTTTAGTTCTACAACCATGGTGGAAATGTTTTTCTGGCTGTAGACAGTATTTTCTGATTTATAGAGCGATAAAAAAGAGATATCTAAAATTTCCTCTGTAAAAACCTTTATCTCTAATATGGCAACAAAATGAAACAAGAAGTTTGAAACTAGCTTTTGTCCAGTTTTCAGCATTCTGTTCTGCAAAGGTATATTTAATTATATAATGCATCATTTCAAATTTAAACAACATTTCATATTTGTAATACAAAACTAAATGTACTATAATTAATCAGCTACACTCAGCTTTTGTATGATGCCATAGAAGAACCATTTTTGGTTCCCCAAAGAACCTCTCAGTGAACAGTTCCTCAAAGAACCATTATGAAGAACATTTTAAAATCTAAAGAACCTTTTTTGACTATAAAGAACCTATTCTGCATTTGAAAGGTTCCATGGATGTTCAAGGCTCTTTATAGAACCACTGATGGCAAAAAAGACCCTTTAATTTTTAAGAGTGTATAGGGAATATGGTGATATCTATTAGTTAAAAAAAATGCTATCTGTTCATCTGTAGTGTCTTGTTTTTAAAAGTAAAGAGTTTCAACACCTAGTTATCTAGTTATCAAACATAACTAGAATATAATATTTACTTTTTATTTGGAGTCAGTTTTTTTCCAGCACATTTTAAAATAAAAATGCAATGCATTAAGATATGGTCACTGTTTTTAATTTAAAAAAAAAAATTGTTTTATCTATTTTTTTGAGAACAGATAGACTCCAATAAAAAGGTAATGCTTTCTCTTATTTATTTTAATTTATTTTCTATGTTTATTTATTATTCTGTATTTGTAATGTTATATTTATTTGCCCTTATATTTAATTACATATATCATTAAGCACCTTTGAGGTGAATATGTTTGCAGTTTTGTCAAGACTGTGGTGTGAAAGCAATCCTGGATATGTGTAGACGACTTAGCAAGCACATAAATCATTTGAAACAACGGACTATTTTAATTTCCAAGAGGAAGACGAAGCACGCAGTGCTAGATGAAAGTAGGCAGGTGCAGATCTGAATGATTTACAAGACATTTGCACTGATTGCATGTAGATTGCATTCTAGGACGGAACTTCAGTTGAACAGGATGTGTTCATGATTCTGAAACATAGAGCAAGAGGTCAAAATATCATCAGTTTGTACTTGGAAAATCTGAATAAAAGATTTATATTGTCTTTGACTTGCAGGTGAGGAAAGTGATGCCTACAGACACACTCTACTTTTCCATTCTTCGGAATCCAGTGGCGATGATGGAATCCCTGTTTGTTTACTACAAAGCGATCCCAGCTTTCCGTGCTGTCAAAAGCCTTGAGGAGTTCCTGATCCAGGGTGGGCAGAGCTACAACGCCTCTGTGCCTAATAATCACTATGCACGTAACATTTTGACCTTTGACTTTGGTCTGGATAATACAGCTCCTGAGAATGACACAGAGTTGGAAAGACGTAGCGCCGAGGTCATCGCTGCCGTGGAACGCGACTTTCCGCTGATCCTCATCTCAGAGTATTTCGATGAATCGCTGGTGCTCTTAAAACACGCCCTCTGCTGGTCACTGGATGATGTTTCGTCTTTCCGCCTCAACAGTCGCAGTGAACGCTCTCGCAGGCCACTGAGCGCAGAGACCACAGAGTGGGTAAAAGAGTGGAATTCCCTAGACTGGCGATTGTACCAGCACTTCAACGTCACTTTCTGGAAACGCATAGACTACACTCTTGGGCGGACAAAGCTCCAACAGGAAGTTGAACTTCTGAGGGCAAAGAGGAGGAAGCTTGAGCAAATGTGTCTTCAGGAAGGAGGGGCGGTAGATCCTGCGCAGGTCCAGGATACATCACTGAAGCCGTTTCAGTATGGCGCAGCAGTTATTCAAGGTTATAACCTCCGACTGGGGTTAAACAATGACACTCGTCAGCTTTGTCAGAGGTTGATTACACCTGAACTACAGTACACCTCAGCTTTGTACACCAAACAGTTCCCTCAGCTGGCGGCCGCACGTGCCGCCGTTGCAAAAAGGATTGCGGCTTCTAGAAACACTGCAACGCACAGAGCCGTTAAGCGAAATATTGAGACAAATGTGCACACAGCAGTGATGAACAATACCTCACATAATACATATAAAGCCATGGTGGATGAACATAACTTGCACAGTTTAGCTAATTCTGTTGTTCATAATGAGAGACAAAATCATTTTGATGTAACAAAACAGAATAAAGAAATGAAAAGAAACTCACATAAACTTAGCACACAAAAACACTTTATAAACTCAAACATACACAAGGAACCACAAAAACCTGGTTTATTGAGATGAATTAACCAATTCGAAATCAGAACAGTTAACTCAAAGGAGCGGTTAGATTTAGGGGATTTGGCTGCCTAAAAATCTCCAGTGTCATCATAAATAGTGTAGCAATGTATGAAGCGCAGCTCACAGATTTATTTTGATGAACGCAGTAAATATACGTAACCAACTTGAAAACGTGGGAACCGACTGATTTCTATAGAGTGTTTTCACGACACGTCATCAGTCGGCCATATTGGCGGCACTAAATGTAAACAATGGCACTGAACCGAATGAAACAAGCATATTTTGCTGATTATTGCTGCTAAAAATGGTCAATTGTTGTTATATTTTGGGCTGTACTAATCGCTCAGACCAGGAAAAAAAATGTTTAGACAGTTTTAAACTGTTATAACAAATCATGGAGACGAGTGCAAAAAACTGTCTGAGGAATGAAAGGCGTTTGTGGTTGGCCAAAATGAAACAGGATATTCAGGGCAAGAATCTTAACAACATTTGTGTTTGTTCTTATCATTTTCAGTCAGGTAGGTGAAATATTACGCTAATATCATAATTAATACTGCTCGTGCATATATTTACCACCTGTTAACTTTAGTTTGTTAAAATATTGGGCACGTTCCTGCTTACTAGGTCCTTCTCTTTGAAATTTAGCAGCTTTCACGTTTTTCTATGGTTTAGACAGCATAAATTAGCAGAGCAGCATATTCAGTAGTACAGTAACCATAAAATCATTGCTGATGTTTACATTCGTGCATCGCCAATATTGTCGCGTATCCGGGTAAATGATGATGCAAGTGGAAACCCTCTATTGAAATGGCGTTTTTCCCCACCAAATTTCACTCATCAGTGCTAACTGTGACCGCACATACAAACAACACCGTTCCATTCAGTACGGTTTATATTTATTTGTACAAAGATTTAACAGCTGTAGTCATCACTGTGCATATTTACACAGATTTAAAACGTGATCACCCAGTGAGCAGTGTTTCTGCATTGCTTTTCACCAGCTTTGCTTCTCCGGTGCTCAAACTGCAGTGCTACAGCAAAAGAAATCATATTTTACCTGAATTGTAAATTTGAGTTTGCTGTCTGGGTCGAATGTGATGCAATAAAAAGAAATGACTTGCTATTATGTTCTCACAGACTGCTCGTAACGCTCAACATGCAGTACAACGGGACAAGTCCAATTCAAGAAGGAATGACTCTTATGAGTCGGTTCTTTTTGTGAATCAGAAAAATACGACGCAACAAACAATCGGCTCTTTTGATGATGCTACAGTTATTTTTAGTGACTTAAACGCAAATTAATAGCCATGAACGAACAAATGGCTCTTATAAGCTGATTCTTTTCAGTGAATCAAAAATGTACAGCGCGACTGTAGTTTGATTCCCAAACAAATGACTCTTATGGGCAGGTTCAGTTTAGCGAATCAAAAGTGCGATTGAACGAATGACTGTTGTGTGAATGCCCGGTTTCGCCACTGAATAAAAAAATAAAAAAGGTAATTGCGACTAGTTATCTCACAATTTAAATGTTTTTTCTCGCAATTGAGAGTTTACATCTCGCAATTCTGACTTTTTTCTCAGAACTGTGAGATATAAACTCACAATTGTGAGTTATAAAGTCAGAATTGTGGGGTATAATCTCACAATTGCGAGAAATAAAGTCAGAATTGCGCGATATAAACTTGCAGTTGCGAGTTATAAAGTCGTACATCTCGGAGATGTCTATTTGACGTCTGCATTCACATCTTCAAGACGTATTTTTTAGATTGTCTGCTCATCTGCAATGCGTCTATAGGATGTTTCCTATCAGATGTCTTTAAGATGTTTATGATTTAGAATGTATGTAAAACTAACATCTTACAGATGTCTGTCAGATGTTTCTACACAACAGATGTTTTCCAGATCATGTGATCTTTAACAGAACAAATGACCCATATGAACAGGTTCTTTTTAATGAATCAAAAACATACAGCCCAAGAATGAACCGGTTATTTTAATGAGTCGTTCAAGCTGACAAGTTTGATGAATCGTTCACTGCATTGAATCCAAAGAGGCACTGAATCAACATCTGACTCACTTACTGAACTAAAAGAAATCATTATTTTCAGTGATAGGCCTTTGTCTTTTTAAATAAACCAAAGTTTATGTCAGTATCAAGTTCATATGACAGCGTTTTGTTAAAGATAGCCTTTTTTTAAATACTGTAGGCTGAATGGAATGGAACGGTAGTCTAAGTTTTGATTAAAATATTGTGTCTGCATATGACATCTATTGATGTATTTCTCCTTTACCCTCCAGCAAAACCATATGATAGCCGATGTACTGTATTTGATGATTTTGGCTCTCAAAATATTACAGGTTGTGATTGTATGCTGCGAGACAATATTAATCAAGTGTGATTCATAGACTAAGTAACGTCTTGTTTACCTTGCACTTTCTGTTTGGACATAAATCATCTCATTTTTATGAAAATGATTTTCCATTTTAGACCTGAAGAGGCTTATTGTGCCTGTTCAGCTGTGTTTTGGAAAATGCAAACCTTTCTGCTCAACATGTCTAAGCTATTTCTCTAAAACCAATGGTTCGAGTTTCCAGCGTGAGTCAGAAGTTTATATAACGTGGATAAAGTGTGTGTTTGTCATCTGCAAAAGTACAGATTCAGCTCAACTAGGTTTTTGTTATAATGCTAATTGGAAATTGACCTATACAGCAGTTGTGAATAACCTGGAGAACAAGCACAAACTTTGTAAATGCAGCTATTTATTTTTGCACTCTGTGACATTTCAAATTGATTTATTTTTGCGTGTCACTGGAAGAAAGTGGAAAATATGTCACCGGCAATTTCCGACACATAAATCACAGCCTAATGCAAAATACATTAAAAGGATCTTTTAGGTTTTTGTGCTATTTCCGACACAAATTAAAAGTTTGCTAGTGCTGTGGCATAGTTGTGCACAGGACAAATAAGGTTTGAGTCTGACCTGGTTCATGTCCTGATCCCATTTTATCTTTCCTATCTGCATTCAGCTGTCCTATAAATAACAACAAAAAGCCCTAAAATAAAATGACATATAAACAAAAGGTATGAACTTCATTGTATTAGATAAAAATCTCAATCCGGGTGAAATCAACAAACAAAATTGATTAACTGGTGTTTATGTGATGATTATACAGAGTCGGACTTTACACATCAGACCGAGTTCACTATGAACAGGATCCAATTCTAAAAGTCTAAATAGTTTGTTTTTATTTGTTAATTTTATCATTTAAAACCTAATAAATGTCATTAGCTGTCTTTCTTTAAAATGAACACTTCTTTGGTATTTTATTATGACAAATGTGGTGTAAGTGTTCAAGTATTTAATGGAGCCTCTGTTTCTCACAAATGGAAAACTAATTAATGTAAATGTTCTGTGTTATGATGGATTTAATACAATGGCCATCTACAAACCCAGTCTGGAAACCCAGTGCATTATTGAGGCCAATTTGAATGAAGAAAGCAGACTTATGCAAAGGGCTAATGCTGATTGCCAAGTTTTACCAGCCTTACTGAGACTCTGAAGGACCCAGACCTTGATCATTATACCAGCCTTCATAAAAGATCATCTGAACCAAAGTCTCAGAGCTTTAATCTCAAAGTTTGCTTTAATGTCAGAGAGCAATATATAAGTGTGGCACCTAATTTCAAATCTCTGAAAGCTATACATTTGCAACTGTTTCGTATTTATTAATAAAAGATGATTCTCTGGTGATGGTTGTGTTTTCTGTACAAAAAAAACAAAAAAAACAAAAAAAAAAACATGAAACCTGCTTTGTGTCCTGCCCTAAGGTCACATATTTTCTAGTGGAATGAGTTTCTGTGAATTTGTCACTCACCCAAAAGCCAAAGAGCAGAAGAGCTGCTGTGTTTGAAGGTTAACTAAAATGTCTTTCATCAGTGTTGCTAAAAGAATGTATTTGGATAGACATGAAAGACTTTTTAATCATCTTGGATTTTAGTATGGAGATCTGAGTCACCTCACCTGTAACCAAACAAATTTCAATCCACATGTCTCAACAGCAGAACATTAAACAAGTACACAAACAATTCATCTGCTGCATAAAAAAACAGTTATTGTGCAGGCTGCTATTTTCAGTGACTAGCAAATTTACCAGATTTGCACAGCTGGACACATTGAAGTTTCAAAACAGATAGATGCAGTCAAATTAAAACAAGTTAGACTGCCTTAACCACTTTTGCAGGCTTGTTTTTAATTTCACTTTTTAAAATAAAATTATTATGTATTGGACATGGGTGTCTTATTTGGGTGTCTGTATTATAATGTGCATGTGTTAAAGTTACTGTGAAATGTTTTAATAATCATCCATCCATGCAGATGTGGAGTTTATGCACTTTAGCCTGTTCACACTTTAAAATAAAATAAAATAAACAGCAGTAATAAATCACCTGTAACAACGATAATAATAATAAAGTTATTATTATTATTATGTATACATGATAAAATTGCATTATTAATATTATTATTATTAATATTAATTATTATTATTATTATTATTATTATTATTATTATTATTATTATGTATACATGATAAAATTGCATTGCATTTGTTCAATAAACATGCATTAAAATGATAGGTGAACTTTTATTTTGTGTTTGAAGGTGTTAAATATCTGGGTGTTAAATAACTGTCTCTTGCATAAAATAAAATAAAATAAAATAATGTACATTATTATTATTATTATTATTATTATTATTATTATTATTATTATTATACATGATAAAATTGCATTTCATTTGTTCAATAACCATGCATCAAAATGATAGGTGAACTTTTTATTTTGTGTTTGTGGGTGTTTGTGGCAATAATAGTCCGCCACGTAAAATAATAAAAAATAAATTAAAATAAAATAATTCAATGAACTCTCAAAAAGGAATTTTTGAACACATTTTTGTGTTGACTATTTTAACACATTTTGTGTCCTTTTGTGTGCATGATTGACACAAATTGTGTAACTATAACACATTAGTGTGTAGAAATTAGCAGGAATAACACATTTTGAGTTTAAAGTAACACATAATGTGATGTCCTTAACTAGACACAGAGGTGTGTTCAATACGTCCTTTTTAAGTGTAATAATAATAACAATAATAAATCCCTCTATACTACATGATATATGCTACATTTATTGTTATCATTATTTTATTATTATTATTATTTTAAACACTGGTTACATGATAAAAACGGCATTTCATCTGTTCAAGAACCATGCATACAGATAGGTGAAACAACTTTTATTTTGTGTTTGAGGGTGTTTATGTCGATGACTGTCGCCCTCTTGAGGAGAAATTTGAAAGTACTTCAGCACAAGCTGCTGCAGACACATGGCTCCCCTCCAAACAACTCAACAGCTGAGGATGTCTTCTCAGGTTTGCATGTTCAGATCCAGCTGGAGATGAATCAGTCGGATAGCTCTGGTGAGTAACTTACCAAATATTACATGGCTGCTCAGCAAAAAAGTGGAAAGAGTTGTGAAAAAAGTATGCTAGCTACCACAAAACTCATTATGAGGAAAACCACACAGACTCTCAGGCCAATTAGAAATCAGAAGCGCACTTACCATATATTTTAATTTAATAATACTTTTTTTTTTTTTTTCTTTTACTCAACAATCAATTTTGACGAGGAAAATCATAAAATCAGCGTTTAATGATGTTTATAAATAATGAGACCTATTTAGCGCCAAACCTTCAAACATTGTAAGCTGTCAAAACGCATTTAGATTTTATGTTGACTGTGACTGACAACGTCAAATTACCTCAGTTTTATTTTATTGATATATTAGCAGCAATAGTAGCCTATTTTGTTGAAAGACTAAAGTTTGTAAGAGTTTTTAAGTTTTTTTTTTTTTTTTTTTTTTTTTGGGGGGGATTTATAATGTAAGGAGAACTGCTGTTTAAACTTTGCTTTCATAAAATGTGAAATTCTTTCATGTTTCTGCTTTTGATCATTCTACAATCCACATAGAAGAGCAGAACTGATTATGTATATTCAAAGGAAGGCTGAAGCTGATGTTGTAATGATTGCCATAATGCCTCAGGATTGTGGATCTTTTGGAACGTAATGTGGGTTGAAATCACCTCCATCCTCAGAGATTTCCGTCTTTTAGGTGTGTTGCATTTGGAGGAATGTTGCCTGATGTAATTTTGACTTTATTTGCTCTGGAGCTTTGTCGTGACGGAATCTGTGCCGTGCCTGGAGAAAGAAATTAAGTATTGTGGATCAACTATGAAACACAGAAAGACTCAGAAGTTGGAAAGAGGTTAAGAGAGACATATTTGAAAAGTTAGTGAGGTTATTTTTCCTCGTTTATTTGTCATAATTACACGCAGTCCAAGGTTTCACCCTCCCACAGCATCTTCAGCATCCTCAGACAGCAGCAGCCGTTCTGAAACGCCCACACCATCCGCAGTAATATAGTCATTAGTGTCAGAGTTTCAGCGTGAATCATGAGACCTGAAAAGCATATGCGTTCACATTATTCTGACTGACAATCCAGCAACGAAACAATCCAAGAGTTACGATTCACTGTCACATTGTTCTGAAAGTATAACCATAATAGTTAAGCGTCATGTTGACAGTGTGAGACTGGAGTGATTCAATCATTACCGACCTGTGCAAAGTTATAAAATGCTATATTTCATCCAAATATTACAGCTCTGTCATTTTTTGTGCTCTTTAAATTAAGTTCTGTGTGATGTATTTCTTCTGAAGCCATTCACCCAAGCTGTAGCCTTCAATATTAAAATATGGAGCAAATTATGACAATCTTAAGTAACCTATTGCTTTAAATTGGATTTAAGCCAAGTGTAAATCTATACAGCATTATTACTGTGAGATGGATATTAAAATAAGGAAAATCATCATCACAACAGTTATGAATGGCATACGTTTGGGGTCGGCAAGATTTTATGGTTTTGAAAGTCTCTTATGCTCACCAAATCTGCATTTATTTCATCAAAAATACGGCGAAAACTGTAATGTTGTGAAATATTATTGCAATTTAAAGTAAATGTTTTATATTTTAAAATATTTTAAAATATAATTTATTTCTGTGATGCAAAACTGAATTTTCAGCATCATACTCCAGTCTTTAGTGTCACATGATCCTTCAGAAATCATTTAAATCAAAAAACATTTCTTATTATTATTATTACTAATTTTGAAAACAAAATTTATGCTGCTTCATATATTTGCGAAAATCATTCTACATTTATTTAGAATGGTGTCTTTACTGCAGAGTTCGTACATGGTGCTTAAAGTGCTTGAAGTACTTGAAATAGATTTATTTTTTTTTTTTTAATTTAAGGCCTGAAAAACCCTTGAAAATAGCTATATTCCTGAAGAGGTACTTGAATTATTGAAAGATCATATATCTATGAAATAAGTGTATGATTTTATTTTTATTAAGCACAAATCTTTTCACGCAATCAAAAAAACATCATACATTTCAGTTTCAGTTAATGTCATAACTATCAAGCTAAACTAGTAGTACTATTGATAGTGTTGTTAAAAACGTGGCTGAAGATGCAAAAAGAAGAACAGGTAAACCAAATAAATTGAGTGAGTCATTTAAGCTGGAACTGCTCCGATTGACTTGTGACGACTTTTCATTTCAAGCGATTCACTAGTAAAAACCAGATCAAATTAAAAGAGCCATTCATTTTCGAATTTCGGCATCGCTTGTAATGATTTTAAAAACCGTCACGTGACAACATGATTTCGAAGTGCTCCAATTGGATTGCGTCTCACAAATCATTTGATTTAGATCAGGCCTTCAAATCGCGTACCATGAATCATTTGATTTAAATCAGGACTTTGGAGCCGGTTCGCGAATCATTTGATTTAAACGGAACCTTTTATTGCGTATCACAAATCATTTGATTTAGATCGGGACTTGGGAGCGGGTCCTCGGATCACTCCACGAATTGAATGATTCAGTCCGCTCTCCGAGTCTTGATCTGAAATGGTGGTTCACGATTCATTATTCGAATCGGGACTTCGGAGCATGGATCACGAATCATTTGATTTAGATCAGCACGTCGGAGCAGATTCACAAATCTTTTGCTTTAGATCGGAATCTAGGAGCACGAATCATTTGATTCAGATCGCGCATTCGTATCGCGAATCATTTGATTTAGATCGGAACTTTGTGTATCATAAATCATCGGGACTTCAGCGAATTGAATGATTTGCGATCTGCTCACCGAGTCCTGGTTTGAAATGATGGTTCATGATTCATTATTCAGATCGGGACTTCGGAGCATGGATCACAAATAATTTGATTTAGATCGGGATTTCATGTGTCATGAATCATTTGATTCACATCGGCACTTCGGAGCGGGTTTTTGAATCATTCCACGAATTGAATGATTCCTGATTTGCAATCCGTTCTCCGAGTCCTGATCTGAAATGATGGTTTGTGATTTATTATTCAGATCAGGTCTTTGGATCATGGATAGCAAATCATTTGATTTAGATCGAAACTTCGCGTATCATGAATCATTTGATTCACATCAGGACTTCGGAGGGGGTTTTTGAATCATTTTGCGAATTGAATGATTCGTGATTTGCAATTCACTCTCCGAGTCCTGATCTGAAATGATGGTTCGCGATTCATTATTCAGATCGGGACTTCGTAGCATGGATCACAAATCATTTGATTTAGATTGGGACTTCGGAGCTGGTTCTTGAATCATTCTGTCAATTTAATGATTCGCGAGCCACTCTCCGAGTCTTGATCTGAATTGATGGTTCACGATTCATTATTCAGATCAGGACTTCGGAGCATGGATCACAAATAATTTGATTTAGATTGGAACTTTGGAGCGGGTTCACAAATCTTTTGCTTTAGATCGGAACCTACGAGCACGGATCGTGAATAATATGATTCAGATCAGGGCTTTGGAGTGATTTTGTGTAAGTTTTTTTTTTTTTTTTTTTTTTTTACAGTAGAAAACATCAAACCATAAATGACATCTCTGATTGAAGTCCTTTGATTGAAATCAAAAAAGCTGTGCTTGACAGGTCCTTGAAAGTCCCGGAATTTTATTTTACATTATCTGTACGAACTGTATGTAAATCTATATGTAAATCATACCGACCTCAAACTTTTGAACTGTAATATAATTTATTTTATTTTATATATATATATATATATTACTTTATATTTCTTTGCAGTTTATGTTAAATGAATAAGTAGTCTGTTAGTCTCTCTATGTCAGTATGGTGAGACGTTAATGACGTGTGTTAAGCATCCAGTTGGCTAGTTTACAAATGACCTGTGCTGCTTTTATGAGCTTTAAGTTTATGGGGTTTTTGTAGCTGCAGGCTTTTACTGAAAAAGTGTAGTTTGTTAAAAGGAGCTGGACATGTGCCGTTCTGATGACATTCAGTAAAACGCTAGACGCCAGACATCAGGACTCACAAGATCAGCGACGATTTATTTATGGTCGCACACAGCTTTAATACAGGATAAATCAAAGGACATTGTTCGACTTGAATCCATTTATGGGTTTATCATAAACGGTGCAGGAAAAAAAAAAAAAAAAAAAAAAAGAAGCAGTCAAAAACAGTCCAGATTTCCTCAAACCAAGCTAATAATAACAGCCATATTCATCAAGACTTATGTAATCCCACTAAATCCAAGAAAAACAGGAGTCTATAACACAAAGGGGAGTAAATTTAAACCAAAATGTAATAAGACATACCACAGAAGAAAGGGAGGATTTAACTGCTCTTTAATTACTGGAAAATGTACAACAGATGTGCTGTGACTGAAGCAATGAATCTCTAGAAAGTCGAATGAGAGTGCCCTCTACTGACTGATACAAATATTTTATTTTATAATAATTATTTTTTATTTATTGTAATAATTTAGATTTTTTTTTTTTTTATTTTATTATAAAGTATTTTATATTTTATAATTTAATTGTAGTTACTTTTTTTTTTTCTGGACTCCTTTAATGATCACCATTCATTTGCTGTAATTAGACTGCGGTCTTGTTTTGGACCGAGACCCAGAACAGGACTCTGCTGTAAGTATTGAGACCCCGAGGCAGATGAAGGCCAGGTTAATGTTGTTTCAAGAGGTCTCAGGACTGTGACCAGTTGGTTAGGACTCCAGCTCTGCCATATGATTATTTGAAGAGCTTCACCAGGTTTTCAGTACCTGCAGGCAGAGCCGTTCACAAGAGAGAAACCCAGGGGTCAGAGTTTGACTGGTTAGCATGGCCCGGTTAGCCTCTGCTAGCAGATGTCGAAGTTGCACCATCTGGCTGCAAAAACATCTTTCTTCATTCACACTGACAGCCACTCGGAAGGTGCTGTGTATTCTGGTGGAATACAATTTTGTGTGTGCAAACGATGAATTGCGAATGTCACATTATATTAAAGTAGATGATTTTATATAATTATCTCAGTCAAAAATATATTTCAAAAATATGCTAAATATGTAATGTAATCTGCATTGCCTAAGGAAATATATTTTTATATTGATTTGTTTAAATATTCAAATGCACAAATATATTGCAAACTGTAGTTCAAGGAGCAAGACAATACATTTCTATTCTTTAATTGTTTAAAATATGAATAAATGTTATTACAATTTAAAATAGCTTTTAAATGTGAATATGGTTTAAAATGTTGTTTATTCCAGTGATGCAAAGATTAATTTTCAGCATCATTACTCCAGTCTTTAGTGTTTTATGATCCTTCAGAAATCATTCTAATATACTGATTTTCTTTTTCAAGGACAATTTATTATTATTATCAATACTGAAAATGGTTGTGCTGCTTATTGTTGAAATTTATTTATTTATTTATTTAGTCATTTTTTGTGAGATTACACATCTTTACGGGCACTTTTAATAATTTTAATGCATTGTTGCTATAAAGTGCTATAAATAAATAAATAAATAAATAAATAAATAAATTATCATTCAAATTTTTGAATTTTTTTTGTTTGTTTATTTTTTGTTTTATTTTTATTTTATTTTATTTTTTTTTACAGAAAATAACACTAATTTTTGGCCATCCATAAAATATAGAAATAGTTAAAACGTTCAAAATTTACTGAAAAAAAAAAAAAAAAAATCTTTATTTGCCTCTGTATTTGCCTTTTTTTGTGTATTACAATTGAAATTACCACTAAAATTGTACAATTAAAATATGTCTGGGAAAAAAAAAAAAAAAAAAAAATATAATATATATATATATATATATATATATATATATATATATATTTTTTTTTTTAAATAGTATAGTAGAAATTAAATTTAAATATATATATATATAGTAATTAGTGAAATAAATGTAAAAGTATATCTGACTATATGCACTTTTGTATATTTTGCAATACAAAAACATTTTCAGATATATTTTCTATTTTGAATACAAATTAAGAAAATTAGATTTTATATATTAGATAAGACATTTTTCCCCCTGTGGTATAGGATGCACTAACTAAATGACTTCCATTGAAATGTATAATAATGCTATTGCTATCTCCAGTTATAATATGCAGTTTGTGTTTTTGTGTTGTCTAGGCGACTCTAAGCCTGTGCTAAATGTCGCAGAAGAAATTGATCCTGACTTTTGTTATCTTCACAATAATTGCTTGGATGCCACTATTAAAGGACCGTGATGCCGTAATAATTGCTTAATTGATTACGATCAATAACGGAACGGTCCTTTTCAATTAAAGTCCACAGCCGATGTGCTGGATATCATGACAGCGTGTGCTGCTTTCACACATCATGAGGGTGTCGTACGGCTAGGACTGTTAACAAGGATGCCACGGCGAGAGGAAAGGCTTTGGAGTCCAGTATCTGTCTCTACACAGGTTACACAGTCACTGACACACAGAGAGTCTCTTCTGTGAACTGTCATGTGTGACTGCTGATAGAGCAGAAGGTGTTAGTCAGGCAGGCAGTTTGTCTTCCTGTAGGGTTTCAGGAAAATAAAGGCAACCACTGCAGATCTTCTTGCTATTCCTTGTGAATACTGATTCCTCTTGAAGTGGGATGTTTTTGTGCATGTGCTTGTAAATGTTTCAGTCATTTGTACATATACATTACATTTTAAATAAAATGTTTTTTAAAAAATCTGTTAATATGCTCAAAGGCTGCATTTATTTGATCAAAAATACAGTTAAAACAGTAAAAATGAAATATTATTGCAAATAACTGTTTTCTATGTGAATACATTTTAAAATGTAATTTATTTCTGTGACGCAAAGCTGAATTTTCAGCATCATTACTCCAGTCCTCAGTATAACATAATCCTTCAAAAATCATTCTAATATGCTGACTTGCTGCTCAAGAAACTTTTCTAATCACAATAAATTTGAATAGTCTCGTTGCACTGCTTTGTTGTTTACTTTTTGTTCCAGACTGATTTATTTTAATCTAGTAGCCTATTAATATCTAGTAATGTCAAAGCTGCTGTTTTCCTTATAATGAAAATAAATGGTAGGCAAATTATGTTTTCAGTGAATACTTTCTGTAAATAACGCAGTAACGCCATCATAACACTTCAGAGCACTTATAATAAAGTTTGTTATATTGACTACTTTTATCATTCAATTTGTGGTGCTCTTTATCCTCTTCTGTATTAAAAAAAGATCACCTCAAACTAGGAATGTGCCCAAATCTGCATACTGTATTCGGAAACGAAATGACGTGTACTACCCGATAGCACACGTACATCTCTGAGAAGTCTATCTGACGTCTGCATTTACATCTGCAAGACGTATTTTTTAAATTGTTTTCTCATCTGCAATACGTTTAGGACGTCCTATCAGATGTTAAATAGAGGTCTATTAGATGTTTATGATTTAGAATGTAGCCTAAGTAAAACTGACATCTTACAGATGTCAGGACAAAGCAGATGCTTTCCAGATGATGTGATCTTTAACAGACATCTTGCACATGTACGTGTGGTATCTGGGTACTGAACCATTAAAGGGAATAAATATAAGATAGGAGGAAAATAGATTTCGATTCTGACGCTCGCATTTATATCATTGGGTAATCATACTGTACATAAATTGCGTCCATCAGGGAGCAGCTATTAATATGCATCGCATTGAAATCGCTTTCAATATGCCAGCTTTTTACTTTCACTTTTGAGATTAGCAAAATACAGTTTCTTCTATGGAGCTGCAATATTACCACACATTTTACAAGATTGTCAGCAGTGCTCAGGATCTGCAAATCATTCACCATCAGTCATCACTCCTTACTCTTTTTATGTGAAGTGAAATTTATATACTGTAACGTAACAGGCTATCGCTAGCAAGCGGCTAACCATGTCCTTTCAGTCGCTCCGTAGAACGCGTTATTCATTTGTCCTATTTTTTTCTAATATCAATTCACTATTAGGGCACATCCCTACCTCAAACAATGGTGTTACAAAAAAAAAATGAAGAGAGTCTTATGAGTTATGATGTCAAAACATTAATTTCTGAGTGAAGTTTTGCTTTTACAAGCTCAGTTTACTCAAGTACAAACAAAACCAAACTCATATTAAGGCCTGTCAAACAATCTCTCCCTTACAACCCGACCCTTAGTCCCCTCATGCGAAAACGCTGCCTCAGTGTTTTATGGCCAAAAGAAGTTAAAGTGGAGGAAAAGCAATTACCTTCAAAAAAGCCATTGTTTGACACACACACACACACACACACACACACACACACATATATATATATATATATATATATATATATATATATATATATATATATATATATATAATATACAGTAGTCAACATTTGAAGTGGGTCAAAAAAGTTCATCAAAGTTGTCCTAAGACAAGAATGGGTATTGTTTTGGTTTTGGGACAACTTTGATGAAAGGTTTTGATCCACTTCAAAAGCTGACTACTGTATATGTATGTATGTATATGTAGGAGATCTTCTCAACAGATCATGTTCTCAACACTAGGTGGAGCTGTGGATGAAGCCACAGTTCCTTCCTGTACACTCATTTGTATATACAGTAACTATACATTTTTACCCTTAATATACATCAATTAAAAAGAAAGAAAATGAATATGCATGTGTTTTTGCAGTCTAAATATATCTTACTAGCTGAAGAGTTTATGGGCAAACATGTGCTAATGTATACTTGCATGCATGTGGCACATAAATCTTTCTGTTTCCATCTGTGTATATCCATATTCATGGAGCTACATGCTGAGTGAGCGTGTATGTCTTTTGAGAGAGACACTTGTTGTATGGATGGCATGAATCATGCTGAGTGTTTGGGATTAGCACTTCAAAAGGATTATTAATTTATCAAAGGCAAGATGGTACTGCAGCAGCGGCTCAAAGCCAACGAGAATAATCAACTTCACACTTGCACACAAAGCAACATATATCTCTACTTCTCTCAAACACAGTGCCACAACCCACACTTACACACATCCATACACCCACACGCTGATAACCTGCTGACATATTCATACTATAAAAATGAGACAAACACAACAATAAAAAAAGCCTGTTAAGTCTAGACTGTCATTTGTATTCACTCTGTATATATGTACAACTATGGTTTTACAGACAGGGCTTAGACTAAGCAAGGATTAAGCCATAGTTAAATTAGGACATTTAAGTAATTTTTATAAACATGCCTTAGAAAAAACATTATTGGTGTGCATCTTGAGAGAAAACCAAGGCACTGATATATGTTAAGATCAGTCAGTGCAAGTTTCTTTCAGTAGAACATTTTAGTCTGAGACTAGGCTTGTCTATGAAACCGGGGGTAGGATTTGTATTTCAAGCTTGAATTGCTCCGATGATAGGAAAGTACCTTAATGGATGGAGACATGATTAATTGCATTTTTTTTTTTAATCTAATTATTTTCTTTATAAAGTATACATTTTTAAATATATGAATTAATAATAATAATAATAATAATCATATTAATATTAATAATAATAATATATCCAATAAATATATGAATTATGCAATAATAATTACATGGTTAACAGCAATGCTAAGATTTCCAACATTAATTTGGAATTGTTTTTTAAAGATTAGTTTATTTTAATTTACTATTTAGAGTAAAATAAATTGATTAAACATTGCATTGCCTTCATAGCATTGCTTTTCATAGCATAGCATTGCATTGCTTTTCGTAGCATACAGTTGCATTGCTTTCATAGCATACCATTGCATTGCATTGCTTTCATAGCATTGCATTGCATTGCTTTTCATAGCATTGCTGATTTCCAAAATGTTTATAATTGCTTATACTTCTCATACAAATTTTTGCGGTAAATAACGTGCATAACATGCAAATTGTTTTAATCCATGGAATACTTGATAAATTTGCAAAAGTGTGCAATATACAGCAGGACACATAGTAATGAATACTGTATCCCATGATGCAGCGCAGTCAGCGTGGCCTTATGTTTTTGACTTATTTGATTAGACTACTCTTATTTTTTCAAATAATTGGATTGCAAATATAAAATAACTACTTTTTAATTTTAATAACTGGATTGCATGCATGGAATATGCATAGTGTTGGTATAAATGTTATAATGTTATATAAAAATAAGGCTGTGGTAAAGATCATATACTCTGAGTAGGTAATTTTAGACATGCTTTTTCGCCTACTATATATGCAACCCTAGTGTTTGTAAACGACTCACTAGTAAGTGTTCTGAAGCAGAATGTCTATTACATCAGGCTATGTGAGGCAGTTGTTTCTTAGCGGCTTCATTTTTTATTTATTGGTCTATGCAGCCCAACAAATGCAACTGCTTTACACATACTCAGACACACCTGGCTTGTAGAACAGCACACACCTTGATTTGTTTTTCACACAAACAATGTGCAAGCAAGAAAAAAAAGCAATGCCAGACAGTCGTGCATGTTTTCCCTTCATGCACACACACACATGCTCAGACACACACGCGCATCTCGGGGGACGGTGTTGCATTCGGGCATTACAAAATGCTCACACAGAGTCTGTTCCACACCTTCACAGATTCAAACTGCCATCTGGACCCATCTGGAGGATTTGGCCACCAGAAACGCACACGTACGCACAGTATCACTCAAACACACAGCCTACATGTGCATGCATGCATGCAAATATAAATACGCGTGTGCACACAAATGCACAGCTCAGTTACTGATATAAAGAGCGTTGGCGCTCTATAGGGTTTACATATGTGAAAGTGTGTGACATTTACTCTAATGTACATGCGAACATGCACATGTTGGAAAGCTGCCCGGATCACAAAGGCGAACAGAACATCGGTTCGGTCTTCCAATACGTTCCCAAATGTGGCAGCCTGCCAGCAGACACACGCATGCATTCACAGAGAGTAAATGGGGCAAGTTAATGAGAGAGAAAGCTGGAAAGAAGAGGCTATTGATTACAGGTGTGATTCCCTAATAAAGCATCAGCTTGTACAGTAGAATACTAAACAATGCAGCAGCGCATGGATGTGTGTGTGATGTTGTTTACTTGGCTGTACTTTACAGACGAAATTGTTCTGGCAAGTTCAAATCTGACAAAACATTCAGGGAGTAGTTCACCCAAAAATTTAAATTTGCTGAAAATGTACTCACCCTCAGGCCATCTAAGATGTAGATGAGTTTGTTTTTTCATCAGAACAGATTTGGAGTAATGCAGCATTACATTACTTGCCTACCAGTGGATTCTCTGCAGTACATGGATGCCATCAGAATGAGAGTCCAAACATCTGATTAAAAAATCACAGTAATCCACAATTAATCCACACCACTTCAGTAAATCAATTAACATCTTGTGAAGCCAAACGCTGCATGTTTGTCAGAAACAAATCCGTCATTTTAACTTAACTTAAAATTGTCCTCTATCCTCTATACTGCTTTCTCCAGTGAAAAAACACTCTCAGAGAGAAATATGCACAGATCAAACACTGTTTACACGTGAAAATAGTCCAACATAGTGGATTTAGATGTGAGAGGACAGCAGGGGATAGACACTGGAGAAAGCCTAATGGGTTATGGACTGGAAAATACCAAAATTAAAAATGCCAAAGTTAGGGCTGTGTGATATGGCCAAAAAATTATCACGATAAATGTCATTTTTATTTCTTTCAAATTTAAAGGCAGATTTTGCTACAATGTAAAAGTTGTAAAAACCAGACGGTTAAATGTGGCGTTAAAATATTCTTTATGGTCAGAACATGGCAAACACTTCATGTTTTTTTTTAATTTTCTTCACACTTTTTCCAGTCATTTTTTCTTAACAAAATACATACCTTAATAGAAAAAATGTATTTTAGTTTTGCATCTTTTAATGAGTAATATTGTTTCAAATCAAGAAACTGATTTGTTTTACCTGATAATACTAATAAAAATAAAACTTAGCTTAATTGTAGCTTAATCACAAAAAAAATCTTTAATACATGTTTACATTAATATAATAAAATTTGACAGAAATATACCCACATTTCTGACACAATACCACTGCGAAGTTAGTGTTACTGCAGTAAATCTGTGGTAAATGATGGCGATTTGTAGATTAAAAAGCCTTCTGACTGTATCGTTGTGCACAGTGTTTCTCCTGTTTGTCAGCGCTCTTTCATCTGGCTATAAACCGAGTCATTTGTGTTATTCGCTGAATTCAAGCACTTCACACTGGCGCTGTTTAGTAACCGATACTCGTCAGAGAGTGAAGGCAGCTGCTCTAGTAAGATCTAGTGATGGGTCGTTCTTGAACGATTTGTTCATTTTGAACAAATCTTTAATGTGACTCGGGAAGAGCGAGTCGTCTCGGGGACTGATTCGTTCAGTCGCGCATGCGCAACATCCTATCCACTTTATTTTTGTCGTAAGAGTGCAAGCTGCCGTTTGTAAATTTAATGTGTCTGGCTTCCGGTCTCATCCGTGTCCAGCTATGTTTATCTGTACAAAACAGCTCGTTTTGCTGCTTGATATTGCAAATTGGTGTGTCTTACCATATTATTTTAATGTATTATCTTAATTATGAACACAATAGTTTGTAGTGCAAATTGTTTTACCGTTTACGGCACTTCAATATTCTTCTCGTTATTTCTCTATGGCAGATTATGAACAGGAAGTCTAACACATTACCAGAAAACAGCTTACTTCCGCACTGAAAAATAAGGTGGATTAGGTTCTGTACTGGAATTAGTTCACCTGTTTCGGGTTTTTGGAGTTGTTCGTTCATCTTATGGAACTGTCATGTGATGAACGAACGACTCAAACCCGAAGACTTGAGAGATGAACTAATCAATTCTCTTTCCGGCTCAGACTGCATAGGTTAAAGGTGCGTTTACGTCATATCGGAATTCCTGTAATTACGAGATTCCAACTTATAAAAAGCATTCATGTCCTCATAGAACTCGTAATTACAACTTGTGAACTGGGAGTTTTCGGAGAGCTACGACTTGTACCACATGACCGCTGTACCACCTGACCAACGTAGGCTCAGTTTAGGCGTTGATGGTGTCGCCATAGAAAAGCATAATTCCGAGTCTGAGGACGTGAACAGTTCCGAGTAGAACGTCACATGTTGTCATCTCGAAATTACGGTAATGACGATATGGCGTGAATGCAGCATAAGCTTATAAGGCTGTCACGTGATGAATGAACGACTCTTTCAAATTTCTCCAAGTCTCTTCCAGTGAAGAAACAAACTCATCTACATCTTGGATAGCCTTAGGTTGAATACAATTTCAGCAAATGTTCATTTTTGGCTGAACTATTTTTTTTTTATAAAGTAAATTGTTGTTTCTAAAATTGAAAGAAAAAGAAAAAAATTGGAGGGTTTATTATGTAGTCGGGTGTTTGTGAGTGTTTTCATGAGCTCTCTTCATCGTTGTGCAGCTGCTTTACTGATGCACTGCAACACTAGGATTTATTTGAGCTGTTAAACAGCAGAATTGACACCATCAAACTCTCTTGACTCGACTGAAAGCTGTTTCTCTCCCATTATCAGTGCCACTAGTTTATACAGAAATGCATAAACACACCCAATGCTTATCTATGATGCATGAGAGGCAGTATTCATAATGATATTCTTGTGGTGTGTGTGTGTGTGTGTAGGTGTCAGTTCGAGTTGAAGGACATGTACAGAAAGACACAATCAACCTCTCCCTGAATTTCTAACACACATACAGCAGGCAGGTTTATGTGGGGCAGGTTTGTGTCATCTCAGTGCTGACTGATGAGGTCAGATACCTCAGAATAGATGAGACAAAAGACACGCGCACACACACACACACACTGTGACGCCGACATAGCAGCAGAACACTAGAGGGAGTGTGAACACACTGCCTTGTTTATGCTCATTTACAAATTTTAATATGATACATTGTCTGCTGCAAAGTTACTGCCTTTTGAAGTTTATTGTGAGAAATCTTTTTGTTTTCTGAAAAGTTCTTGGAACTAAATAGTAACACAATTATCTGATTGCAAGCATTTAAAAATAACATTTTTACTCTGGAGCAATTGAAAGGGACCCCCCCCCCCTTTTCTCTGTTCTGTTCAGCTAAACAATTCCGTCGTTTTTCGTTTCATTTCTTGAGCTTCTAATCCCAGTCCATAATAATAGACTTACCTGGAAACTCATTCAAGTAATGGCGCAGCCTTCTGCGTGACCAGCTGTACAGAAACCTCTGAAGACATTATTGGAAAATGTGTGTACGTCTGGAAGTAATGCCGTATGGACAATTTCACTGGCATATTAGAGAATGAAAATGAAATGGAATATATAGTTGTCCTATAGTGGATATTTAGGGGAATAAATTAACTCGCTGCTATGAACTACTTTTCATGGTATCAAGTTGCCGGCAACATTACACTTTTACGATTGTCGATATTGATACTGCAGCAATAACTTGCATAATATTTTCTGAAAATAACTGTGTGGTGAAGTACATCAGGCAGAAAGATTTTGTTTTCTACATTTATTAAGTCAGTTCAAGTATGAACTTGAAAATGTTAAGTACAGTTGAAATCAAAAGTTTACACACACCTTGCAGAATATGCAAAATGTTAAATATTTTACCAATATAAGAAGGATCATACAAAATGCATGTTACTTTTTTATTTAGTCCTGACCTGAAAGATATTTCACGTAAAAGATGTTTACATATAGTCCACAAGAGAGTTCAAATACACAAAAATGCTGAAAAACCGAAGAATATATAGGACCTGAAGGATTTTTCTGAAGATCAGCGGGCAGTTTAACTGTTTAGGGCAAACAAGGGATGAATGAACAACTATCACTAAACAAAAAAACCCTAGCTGTGGATCATTCAGGTAACACAGTATTAACAACCAAGTGCATGCAAACTTTTGAACATGGTCATTTTTTATAAAACTATTATCTTCTCTTGTGGACTATATGTAAACTTATTCAGGTCAGCACTAAATAACATGCATTTTGTATGAACCCTCTTATTTTGGCAAAATAATTAACATTTTGCAGATTCTGCAAGGTGTATGTGAGCTTTTAATTTCAACTGTATATTTGTACTAATTTAATTATGCTAAAATGAAAGTCTGAAACTTAAAAGTTTATATTAGATTCAACTGTATTTATAAAGTGTTCCCAAGTATTGCTTCCAAAGCAGAGTAGAGTAATTTTTAACATATAAAACTAAGTAAAATCTAACTTTGCAATGCAAATGTGCTTAGCATATACTGAAAAAGTGTAAAAACGTTTTTCACTTAGAAATTGCTAGTAAATTTCACAAAGAATTTCAACCAAATATCAAGTAAATGAAGCATACTGTGTAATTCTGTAGTATAAAAGCTGAAATGACTTGTACTACGGAACCCCTAAAGGGAGTAAATACGAGATGGGAGGAAAAAATATATTTCAGTGCATCCTCTCGCAATTATATCATTGGGTAATCATACTGTATATAAATTGTGACCATCAGGGAGCCGCTATTAATATGCGGGGCATTGAAATTGCTTTTGGATTCACTTTGGAGATTCACTATCACACATCCTCTGTGTATCACTACGGAGCGGCAGTACTTACAACACATTTTACAAGATTAGATGTTTGTCAGTGGTGCTCAGAATCTGCAAATCACTTGCCATCGTCCTGTTAGTCATCTCCTCTTACTCTGATATTTTATGTACTGTAATGTAACAGGCTAACCATGTTCCTTCAGTGGCTCTGTAGAACATGCTATGCAGTTTCTGTGACTTCCCAAATACAGATTCACTATTCGGGCACATCCCTAGATGCCACTAACCTGGCAAACTTTGACAAATTCAGTGATTTAGTTTTTACTCAAAAGCTCTTCGAGTAGCAGCCCGGTGGCTTGTAAATGCATCTGGTGAAATGCTGTGTTTTGCCAGCCAACGAGATTAGAGCATGCCAGGCAGAGAAAATGCCCATTTTTGTGTGCAATATGCATCAGGAGGTCTGCGAATGCACTGCGGACGTGCCATCTGAGGATGAGACAGAATGCATTCTCCCTCACTGGATGTGCTGCATTCATTTAGAATGAAGAACAGAGTTTTGTGTCTGTGCGTGTATGAGTGCTTGACCTTCACTTGCAAAAAATCCATACTTTATCAAGTTCTAGGTGCCAGTGTTTGTTCTAAAATAAGACCCAGTTGCTCAACGTGAGATATTAGGGACACTTTTGTTTTGCTTTTAAAAAATTTGCGACAGACATTAGATGTTTAATCTTTTTGATTCATTTTGCATTAGCCAACTGCTTTGAAAGTCTTCTGCAGTAATTTAGTGCTCTACGGGTTCTGTGCCTAAAGAGAATGTCAGTTTAATTGCAATCTGAATAAAAAGTTCTGTCTCACTAATCGTTCATTATTTGCACTCACATTTCTCTCCGTTAAGGGACTCTATGTCACTTTAATGAACAGACTTTCTGCCAGTTCTTAAATACAGCTCCAACTTAGCCATCAAGGATTTCCAGATTCTTTTTTATTATAAAGGTTTTGAAACACTTACTTGCTGCTGGCAGCACAACGCAAAACAACCATCTGCTCTGCTTAACGGAATGAATCACACAAAAATGACCATCAGGCCATCCAAGATGTAGATGAGTTTGTTTGTTCTTCAGAGCAGATTTGGAGAAATTTAGCATTACATCACTTGCCCATCAGTGTATCCTCTGCAGTGTATGGGTGCCGTCAGAATGCGAGTCCAAACAGCTGATTAAAAAAAACATCACAGTAACCCACAAGTAATCCATACCACTCATGAAGCCAAAAGCTGCGTTTTTGTAAGACGTTTTTAACTTAACACTTCCAGCCGAAATATGAGTCCTCTATCCATAATATTGCTTTCTTCAGTGGAAAAGTCACCTCGTCTGAATTGGGAGAGAAATATGCACAGATCAGGCATGATATGCAAGCAAAAATGGTTCTAAAGAAATATATTGGTGGGTTTTGATGTGAGAGGACAACACTAAAATTGGACAACACTGGATTATGGACTTATACTTTACATTTGCGACTGAAAACTACTGCGTGCGACTATGAAAAAATATTTAGGAGCACCATGTGCAACTGACCCGATCAGCATATTTTTGAAGGGGAGCTTCAAAGGTTTCTATGTGTTTTTGCAACGTTGAGTAATGTATTATAGACATATCTCACAAATCCTTTCATAAAGTGTAGAGAGAATGTAAATAAGAGAGTCGTTGTGCAGTTTGAGTTTTGTTGATTATAATGGAACTTTGTGAGCTCAAGATGAACTAAAATGTGTGAAAGCTTTTAATTATTTTTAAGGGAGTTTGTAAATGAGATACTGATTTAATACAACAGTTAAACAAGAAGTTAATATTAAGTGACTAACATCATCTGACTATAACACTATTGTCTGATTTTGCTTTATTTTGTCATCAAAAATAGTCTGAAACAAGTCACAACTGAGCCGCTGCACATCTCCATTCAAACACAACGTTGTTTCGTTTATAAATGAACGTGCATTTTTAAACAAATCTAGTGAGTCAATGATTAAATTTCCCATTCATAAAGACAGTCACTTGCTTTATTCCTAAATGAATCACCCGTTCGAACGAATCAAATGAATTATATGATTCAGTAATTAAATCAGTGACTTACCGCCACCTACTGGCAGATTCTGTTTCATTTTTAAAGTACCTTTTCAGGTATTTAAATCATGTAATATTTCTGTATTCAAAATGCTATGTTTAAAACATTAATCTCAATGTGTATTCATGAATTTGATTGCACTCATGCCACCTCTGAGCCTCATTAAACATATGAAAATACACCTACAAGCCGCTTTTGAGTTCTTCTATGCCACCTCTGTAGTACAAATTATTTTGTTAATACTGATTTCATTTGATTGGTAAATTATTCTTATTCTACTAGTTAGGCTGCTGTTTTAATTAGAACTTTTAAAAAGCTTAAAAAATATAATTTTTAAAAAATATGACACAAAAGATGACACATTTAAATGAAGTTTTTCAAAATTCCCCTGTAAATTACTTTAAGGAGTCAAATATCACCTCAAAATGGCTATTTTTGTTTTATCAGATTTTTTGATTATTGATTAGAATAAATTATAGAATAATTATTTTTTTTAATAATAAAAAAAAAAACAGTAAGTGTAGAGCCCTGGTTTGGCTCCTCATTCTGATGCCATCCATTCACTGCGGAGGTTCCATTGGTGCATAAGTGATGTAATGCTACATTTCTCCAAATTTGATGAATAAACAAACTCATCTACATCTTGGATGGCCTGAGAGTGAGTACATTTTCAGCGAATTTTAATTTTTGGCTGAGCTATTCCTTTAACATGCTTAAAACAAACCTAGTACTGAACACAGTCTCACTCTGTGACTGCAGTGTCACGGCACAATCAAAGGTGAGCTCGTCTGTGTGTTTCCGCACCATTGCACGCGTATGAAGCACACACGTGTACCTGCTGTTGCTGATCGACAGGGTGCCGAGGCAGTGTTCTGCGTGGGATCGGACGTGACTGAACATCCGACTAATTTTGGCACACGTCACACGCACACACTTGCCCTGCAGATAAATGGTTCTCCCGTGCTGACGGACTGCTGGATTGCTCATCGTCTCTCATCTTGCCTCATACAGCAGATTAGCTCAGTGAACGCCTCTCTCTCTGTCTTTCAGTCTGTTCATCCACACTTTTTCTGTTATCTTCTTACGTCTTTCTGATCTGTCATGCCATATATGTGTCTGACTGCGTAACCTCTGCTGCTTTGAATTAACATTTGTGCTTGTGTGAAAGAGAATTTGGATCATAATAGGAAAGTGAAAACTGCCAGTATTTGAAATGCTTGTTGTTGCTCTATCCTCCAAACTGACAGGTGGCAAAGGAGAGAAAATATCATATGAATGACCAAAAATTAGCAGTGAGATGTAGTAGTTTAAGAAACTTTACTACTTACTAAGGAATAATATTTTTAGTTCATGTTCTCTGATTTTTGTGCTGCAAAAAACTTTTTAATTAGTCTTTTGACTTGTTTTCCAGTTAAAACATCTAAAGATCCTTAAAATAAGTTTAGCTTCTTTAAGAAGCAAGACTGCATGTGATATCAAGGTTTGTTTTTACAGACTGTGCCTTGAGTATGAGTGTATTTTGTCTGCCAGGTTTGTTTTAAGTATAAACAAATTGAAAACAAGTGAAAAATGTGTTATGCAGTGAGTCAAAATCCAAGATAAAAACTGTGAAAATATCTCTTAATATTTTAAGAAGTGTTGCTTCTTAAGTGAATCATCGTATTTGAAAGATTTTTAGATATTTTCCTAAAATATCAAACAACCAAGGAATAGGAGTGGAATATAGTGCTTTACCGTTTACTCAGGTATAATATATTGTGCTCTGATTATTTCACTGCAAATAATGACTATTAGAGAATTTTTCTTTTTTGACATGTTTTCCAGTTAAAACATCTGAAGTTTCTTCAAACAAGTTCAACTCAAGAAGCAACACTGCATATGGTATTATGACTTGTTTTTATATTTTGTATCTTGAATATGAGAGTATTTTGTCTGTATGGGCAGATTTGAAGTATACAGTAAACAAGTTAAAAACAAGTGGAAAAAAATGTAATATGCAGTCAAAAATGAAGATAAAAACTTCTAATGTATTTACGAATACGATTTTTACATACTTTTTAATTTTGCAATTTATATTTTAGCATAATAAAGTTGTTGTTTTTTTAAGACAATTTTTTTTACAAAATTTAACAATTTTTTTTTTTTTAAATGTAAACAGTGTATGGTTTTAGCATTTTTAATTCACTGTACAAATACAAATGTGCTTTCAAACTGAAATGTAATTTTTACTTTTTTGCAGATTTAAAACATGGTGCTTTTAATATTTTTTGACATGTTTATTTTCTGCTTTGAAAAAACAATGCTTCTGCTTTCTTTACATGAAATCCGTTTAAGTGAATGTTGGTTACATCAATTTTGAGATGAAAGTCTTTTTTCTTGCAAGTATAAACCAGGTTTATATGAATGAGCATATATATAAATGTGTTTTTTGGCCAAAATGCCCATCTTGGCAAGGTATTAATGTAAACACAGTCACTTTGTCTTAAATGAATGTAAACAGACAACACAAAAAATTGGATGTGTTTCAAAATGTGGGATCTGTGCAATAGGCTTAGCAATGTAAATGCAACCTAATAGACTTGCCGATGTGTATTAAGTTTGTAATATTAATCAGACAACATTATTTAAGACCAAATCACTCATTGCTGTTAATCTCTGTTCTTTATTATTGACTATTTACAGGAATAATTAGTGGAAATGTACAATATGTACTTTAAGAAATAGACTACTTCAATGCTACTGGTGGTTTATTTAAATTAATATACCAACATATTACAGTAAGGTTAAATTACATTAATTAACATTAGTTAATGCAGCAGCTAATATAAAATGCCAACAACCACACTTTTAAAGCATTTATTAATCTTGGTTAATGCTGATTTTTAATTCTAATAACGTCCTAGCACTAACAATCATTAATTAATTTACATTGACTTAGATTAATAAATGCTTTAAAATTGTTCACTGTTACCTCTTACGGTTTAAGTGGCACTGTTAATATAATATTTCAAATATAGCTTTTTAAATATAGCTGTGTGCTCAATAGCATATTGTTTTTACTGTGGTTTTGATTATATATATACTACAGACAACTGGCAATTTGGTGTTGTGACAAGCCTGGTTTGTACGCTGTTAGCTTTTGAAAGGTTCCTGTTGACTGTGGCCGGGTGGAAGAGCTCCAGTAATACAGAAACAGTGTTTCTTTCTGTGTATTTTTTAGTCTCAGTCTGTTGGGAGAGTGGAGATCTCAGCGGTCTGTTTCTACTTTCCCAGAAACTGTTACTGTGCCTCTGCAGCTCTGAGCTGAACTTCCATCAAAGCGTGTCAGGCCGCAGCATGCTTCACTCGCACTGTGTGTGTGTGTGTGTGTGTGTGTGTGTGTGTGTGTGAGGGGTGGGGGAGAGAGAGAAAGAGAGAGTGTGTGTCTTAGTCCAGAAGTCAGTCTCTCTCTCTCTCTCACACACACACACACACACACACACACACACACACAAAGTCAAGCTGGAAATCTGTGTTGCTCTGTTCCCAGTGAAGTGTCGACGGAGGCAGCATTTTAAGGCATCACAGGTGCGTTCTCCTCTCAAATGTTGTTCCATAAGGCAGCACTGAATTTTAGAGCCATTCCATGGTGTCTGTTATTGGCGCGTTGTTTATTTTTAAAGGGGTCATCGGATGCAAACTTCGCTTTCTCATGTTGTTTGAATGTGTGTTTGCAGTGTATGTACAAATCTACCCTATAATGATAAAAAATCCATGCAGTAGTTTTTAACTAATCTGTAAAAATAATATCCCCTTTTTCAAATCGAGCTGTTCTCAGATGCCTGTTGGTGTGGCGTCACACCCACAGAGGCCGCTCCCACGATAGTTGAATGACATGAGTGTTTTACCTCAGACCAGCTGTCACAGTCCAGTAACTTTCCTTGTTTCGATGCCGGAGCAGGGATGTAAGTTAGACAAGAATGTCTCCGATTAATGGTGTTGTGTTGCTGGATGTAATAATGAACATGGTGGTCGTCACTTACTCCTGACATCTGAGCCGCTGAAGATGCAGTGAATTACGTTTGTTTGTGAAGGGAACACGCCTCCCAATCTACAAGTATCCGTCTGTGTTCGCGCGAATCATTCATGATCCAGCTTCACTAACAGCAAAAGTGAGTATAAGCGTTTTTTTTATGAATCTTTGTGATCGACTTTCCTTATAACGTGGCAGTTAGGAAGTTTAGCGGCTAAATGTGGCTAAAGTAAACAAGCTCGTCATTCCACACAGAGAGAACAGAGGGGCGGGGAAAGCAGAGCTCATTTGCATTTAAAGGAACAATCCCTTAGAATGAGATGATTTTTGCAGAGCTCATTTTGACAAGGTAAAAAGGGTGCTGTTTTACAAAACCATTGAGAATTTTTAATCAAAGTATATTGGAGACTTTTCATTAAGACCCTAAAGAATCATATCAACTTGTGGAAAATGCGTATCCGATGACCCCTTTAAGAAGCACTGATATTAAAATTCAGACTGATTTACTGTTAAGAAATTTTTTTTGAAGTTGTAAATAAAACAAGAATTATTGGAGTATGTTTAACAAGAAAATACTATTTCAGTCTTTCTGCTTAATTTCACATTTTATTAATTGACCCTTTGCAAACAGCTTGATTGGCAGGCGATCTGACCAATCATAACGCCGAATCCACCATTTTTTCTGACAAACAAATCAGACCGAAGAGTAGATTAACTTCAGTGGACTTAAACTTGAAAAAGGGTGTGTATTAAAGTCTTTCCACGGTTGAAATAAAATGCGTTCTGATGTTCATTCATGTTTATTTTTTAGTACTGATCTGAAATCCTTCAGGTCCCACAAATTTTTTTTTTTTCCAGCATTTTTGTGTATTTGAAGTATTTCCACCAGTGACTCTATGATTTTGAGATCCATCTTTTCACACTGAGGACAACTGAGGAACTCATATGCAACTATTACAGAAGGTTCAAAGGCTCACTGATGCCCCAGAAAGAAACAAGTTAAATTTACCCTGGTCTTCAAGCTCTTAATGCATTGTTTTTCCGGTAACACTTTAGAATACTGTTCCGTCATTAATGAATAACTACACAGGAACAAATGACTAATGCACTATTAACATTCTAGTAACTGCTATTAACTAACAAGAAATTCTGATTAACGAATCATTAAGTCATAACACTCAATTGAACGTGGTAGTTCACTATTAGCTAATCAATAACTACTATTTTTTTTCATATCTCCCAGAGAACTACTAAGAACTACTATATACATGTTCATAATTAATGTAAATAATGCAAAATGTATAATTAATTCAAAAGTGAAAATGATGGTAACCCACTAGTAATGACTTGGGTATTACCAAATACTTAAGAAGGAATTGCTTATTATTTGGATCCGTATTCTAAAGTGAAGATCATGATAACTCCTTAGTAACGATTAAAGTCATTAAAAACTATTGAGGTTTTTGTAAGGTTCTGGATAGTCATACTTCCGATGGCTTTGGTAACACTTGTGTCGTTACTAGTGGGTTACCATGATCTTCACTTTAGAATGCGGATCCAAATAATTAGTAATTCCGTTAGAAGTATGTAATAACACTTGAGTCATTACTATCCAAAACCTTACATATACCTCAATAGCTTACAATAATTTCAGTAATCACTAGAGAGTTATCATGATCTTCACTTTAGAATACGGATCCAAAAAATTTGTAATTCCTTCTGAAGTATTTGGTATTACCTGAGTCATTACTAGTGGGTTACCATAGTGGGTTAGTGGGTTTACTTAATTTTACATTTTGCATCATTTAATTATGAACCTGTAGTTCTTTGGGAGATATGAAAAAATAGTAGTTACTGATTAGCTAATAGTGAACTATCACTTTCAGCTGAGCACTATTACTTACTGATTCGTTAATCAGAATTTCTTGTTAGTCAGTAGTAGTTACTATAATGTTAATAGTGCATTAGTCGTTTGTTCCTGTGTAGTTATTCACTATGACAGAACTGTATTCTAAAGTGTTTTTCCTTCGTTTTTCCTTCTGAAGCATTGAGCGTTTGAACCTCCTGCAATATTTGCATACAGTACGAGTCCCTGACTGTAAAAAGATGGATCTCAAAATCATACAGTCATTGTTGGAAAGTGTTCAAATACACAAAAATGCTGAAAAACCAAAGAATTTGTGGGACACAAAGGATTTTTTTTAAAGAACAGCAGGCAATTTAACTGTTCAGGACAAACAAGGGACTCATGAACAACTATCACTAAACAAAAAACACAGCTGTGGATCATTCAGGTAACAACACAATATTAAGAATCAAACATATGTAAACTTCTGAACGGGGTCATTTTTATAAATTCAACTATTATTTTCTCTTGTGGACTATATGTCAAGGTCTTTTATGTGAAATATCTTATTCAGGTCAGTACTAAATAAAAAATAACACATTTTGTGTGATTCCTTCTTTTTTTTTTGTATGATATAATGAACATTTTGCAGATTCTGCAAGGTATATGTAAACTATTTTTATTACTTACAGTTACAACACATTACAGTTCTAATATTAACTTAAAGCCTTAGATGACAGCAAAGGTGATGTAAATGTAAAAACAGGGAAAATGCACAGCTAAATATCCATACTGGCTGATGCTGATACATTTAAAGTCCTTATTAATCCATTAACCAATGAATACTAATATATATGATTAGTTTCTAATCTCTTTTTTAATTTTCCCCCCATGATGCATAAAACCAAAACACACTGTGCTTTGTCACTTTACATGTCAGTCAGACGGTCTTTTTCTGTAAAAATCATTAAAGTGGACTAGACTTTGCAAAGTCAGGCTATATGTGACAAGACTAATGATGTGCAGTATGGAGACCAGAAGTTGCTCCTCATTGTTGACCGACTCTGCAATTGTCATTGTTCTTGTAATTCTCCTCACACACGCGTTCTGCTATCTGCTGCCGTTTTAGATTTAAATTAGAGCAGTAATGACCTTATATTCCCTCTGGCAGAGAGAAAGACAGAGAGTGGGAGAGGCAGCGTCTGATCGCGATGTCACATTTGCATTGATAACGGTTCAGCAGGTTTAATAAATTTAGCTTTGTTAATTCATTGGCAGTGGCATAAACATGGAAGCGCAAGTGTGCGCGTGCATGCAAGAGTGATTTTTCTGTGCTGAGTTGGCGCGCGGGTGCAATAACGTAAACAGTTTGCACAATATGCCTCATTTTTGCCTTCTCTGATGATGGAAATGAAATCAAGTCCTCCTACGCATAGATAAGTCATAAGGCACCTGAGAGAGAGAAAGAGAGAGAGAGGCCCGGCTGATGGCGTAAATGTGCGAGCGAAATAAAATGCTTCCATTAGGCATGAAGTCGATCCTTTTTTCCACTCTTTTTCTATCTGTCTGCCGGCAGGAGCATTGCATTTCACACCCAGGTGTTTGAACATGGATTTCCAGCCTTGTGTTGGAAAGCAGCCAGTTTAGCATCCGCGCTAGCAAGTTCACAGGCGCACATGCTCGATCTGGCCAGCGGCCATGCGGTCTCACCACTAGGCTTCTAAATAGGTGGCGCGTTTCATTTTCAGCCAGGCCTTTTGTGGTTGCACTGATGCTAAAACGCTCTGATCTGAACTACCCACAGTCTAACCTCATTCATTATTACAGCGAGCACAACACAACGCCCAGATCTATAGCCAAAGGCAGCTGTCATGCTAGCAGCTTTATCGTTGCTCACACTGCTAGAAAGAGCATTAGCTCTCGTGCTACCTGGTGTTTGCTGTTTTTAAATGCTAGCCAGCGCTGTTAGGTAGGTATTTCGTGCTGGGAGGTAAAGTGTTCGGGTTGATGGGTGGCATATGTTTCAAGACAGAGCTGTCGGAGAATTTCAGACTTGCTGTTTACCCTTCCGTGTTTTAATTGATGGATCTGAGCTGTAAGCTTCCATACTGTGGCGTTTTACAGAAAGCGGGCCAAATTTGTGCTCAATTAGCTTTGTGGATGTTTTTTTAGTGGTTCAGTTTTATAAGGAAGCCCCACAGGGATGGGGATAGGCACAAATGAGATGTCAATTCTTCCTTCTAGACAGGAATAAAGTTATATAGAGAGGAAAATAAGACATTTACCAGCAGGACATTTGCTCTAATTCATACATTTCTCTGTGAATATATATATATATATATATATATATATATATATATATATATATATATATATATATATATATATATATATATATATATATATATATATATATATATATATAATATGAAAAAAATACAGGAATTTTCACCAAATGACTTTTTGGAAGAAGCCAATTTTTTTTTTTTTTTATGTATTATATATTAGATTAGATTAGATTAGATTAATAGTCATATGTACAGTATAAATCATACTATGAACAATGAAAGTCTTACTGGAAGAGCTTCTCACAAAGACAACTTGCATTGTGCAAATTTAACAGGCAATGCAAACACAAACTTAGACATTTATAGCCGCTTATGGGTAAAATGCATGTAAATGTCCCATTTAATAGTAATATAACATATTTTTAGCAACAGTTGCAAAAATATATATCAAAAATATTACATCAAAAACATTCCTTCAAAGGAAAAATCAGCAAGTATGTAAATACTCCCACCAAATAATAAATAAGTAATGTTTAATTATTATTTTCTTTTTTTTTCTTTTGTGGTAAATACAGTTTTCTGTAACTTAAAATTATTCTAATATGTAGTTTGACATTTTTGGCTGATCATGTGTTTACATGCTTGCTGATTGTTTTTTTTTTTTTTGGAGGAATGTTTTTGATGTTATATTTTTTTAATGTAATATTTTTGATATGCTTTTCTTTGGTATGATATTTGTTTGGTAAAATTTGTACAGTTGTTTTATGTATTTCTGCATACCTGTGAATTTTTGTGCATATACTTGGATTTTATGAATTTTTAAGTAATTTTTTATTTAATTTATGAAATATTTCAATTAATAGAATCAGATGTGCTATTGTTTATGACGCTGACAATGTGCATCGAAAACATTGTGTCTTTAAGCACTTTGCAATTTATTATTATTTTTTATTTTGTACATTTTGACCTCTAAATAACGTATTTTTGCAATTTTATGTATAATTATGTGTGCAAGTTCCTGTTCTTGTTGTACTATTAAAAAAACATAAGAAAATGCGCAATTATTTACAATTTTAAAATAAATATATATAAAAAAATATTTAAATAAATACATTTTTAAAAATGTTAAAATAAGATATATATGTGACTCTGGACCACAAAATCAGTCATAAGGGTATTATTTATTTATTTATTTATTTGAAATTGAGATGTATATATTAAATAATCTTTCCATTGATGTATGGTTTGTTATAATAGGAAAATATTTGGCTGAGATAAAACTGTTTGAAAATCTGGAATCTGAAGGTGCAAAAAAATCTACGGTAGGAAATTATATTTTCATGGAAGATTATCTTTACTTAATATCCTGTTGATTTTTGGCATTAAAAAGAAAAATAAATAATTTTTACCCATACAATGAATTGTTGGCTATTGCTACAAATATACCCGTGCGTATGACTGGCTTTGTGGTCCAGAGTTGCATATTGCAATATGTTTGTAGTGTAAAGTGAAAAATTTAGTATTTAATCAAAAAATAAAAACTCTAAAATTACAATATTACAAATTAAAATAATATTAAACTGAAGTTTTTGTTTTAGTGGTTTGTAAACAAATAAATATACTCCCTGCTGTCTCTCACTGTGTTCATTTACACAAAACTCTGTTTTTTTCAGGATCTTAAAGTGACTCAACTCACTTTAAATGAATTAAACCTCTCAGTAAGTATCTTATTTGCTTACATTTGCATTTTTCTTAATTTTTGCAGACACATCTGTGACCAATGAGACTTGAATTGCAAATAACCACAAAGATATAAAAGACAAAACAGAATAGTATGAACATACAGACTTCCTCCAGTACAAGTTGATTCATATAACCTCTTGAGAAATAAAAGTTGGTTTTGAATGTGCTCTCCAGTGACCTGCGGGATGAAATCACTGCGCACGTTCCTCAAAAGGCGTCCCGCGGTGAGGAGCAAATCTCATTAGTGCACCCAGAACTTGGTAAAGGCCCTTAAATGGAGAGAGGCGCAGCACTAATGGCGGAGATGAGGTAGCCGGTCATCAACGATACAACCAGATATACATTCATCTTCATAACCGCGAGCGCTTCCATCAGTCTGACAGATATCCATTAACGCTAACTACTGCGAATGAGAGAGGACAGGGAGGGAATGAGAAACATTTGTGCTGTTATATGTGTGTGTAATAATGGGCTGGGTAAGACTTACTAGTGTGTGAATGTGATTAAATGAATTTACGTTTTCTGAATAAAGATGTTTGAGTGGTTATAATGTCTTGCAGTGCAATTGGTGTAAGGATTTCTGGGTGTTTTTAGTGTGCTGCAATATGGTTGCTAATTACAGAATGCTTTAGTGTTGCCATGCTGTAACTAAGCTATTCTGAGTCATATAAATCAGTGTTGGGGAAACTTTTATGTTTTGTGGAATCCAGTCCAAAAAACGTAATTTACTGTATAACACGTAATGTCATGGAATTTGCCAAATTTTGGATGGATAGATCAAAAGTAGATCAGTACACATACATCAAACGCAATATGGACTACACTGTAAAAAACAATTTGTTGAGTCAACTTAAAATAATTTGTAACCTGGCTGCCTTAAAATTTTAAGTTCAGTCAACTAAAAAAAAAAGTATTCAACTTGAAATGTTAAATTATTCTAAGTGACAACTTAGATATTTGAGTTGAATCAACTTAAAATTTTAAGGCAGCTGGGTTACTTACCCATCTGTTAAGTTTAGCAAACACAAATATATAAGTTGTGACTTAACATTTCAAGTTGAATAAACTTATTTTAGCTGACTGAACTTAAAATTTTAAGGCAGCAGGGTAACACATTATTTTAAGCTGACTCAACAAATTGTGTTTTTTTTATTTTTTACAGTGTAATGTCTGAATTTTAAGCTGCAAAAATACTATTTAAATAAAAAAAAACTGTGTGTCTCTGTGTGAATGAATGGCACAGATGCACGCTTTTGTTTACTACAAACATACTGAAGCCATTAAAATGATAAACATACACACAGTATTTCATAGGGCCTTAAAATGTATTTTTTGTAGAACCCCTACAGGAGAAGAAAGTTCTATGGAAGCCCATTTCCGCCACTGAATGAAAAATTAAAAAAAAAAAAAAGGTTATTGCAAATTTTTCATCTCACAATTCTGACTTTTTTTTTCTCAGAATTGTGAGATATAAAGTTGCATTTGCAAGTTATGAAGTCAGAATTGCAAGTGTAGGAGTGAAATTATTTCCTCATGAATTTAAAGTCCAGGAGCTCTGACAAAAACAGATGCCATGCAACAAAACAACAAAACTAATCTGGAGAAGAGATCTTCAAAGAGGGCAAACACCACCACCCCCCTTGCTCATTTACGACCCCCTTCCTCCCTCTCCTCTTCTCTCCCTGCATCTCTTCTTCCACCAAAGCAAGAATAACCATATACCACGGGTGTTATATCTTGTGAATATGTTTATTTTTTTCCTTTTCATGTTTGGTATCATTCTAAAGGTCTTTGTGCGATTGGTAAAATGGTCTCAATTTCACAGCAGTCACTTATATTATGAGGAAGATTGAACATTAGGTAGAGTTGTGTTTTGCTGCTGAGAGGTGTGCTTTCCCCTTAGGGTCGGGTGAGAATCTCCAGCCAGGTGTGACCCTGAGTCATGAGATCTCCTGACAAACCAAAAGGTCTTTGTTTTTACAACTGATTGGAAGATTTGTTTGTTTTGGTCTGGGTATATAAGCGAAGTGACAAAATACTACTTTGGGATTCTGTATTCAGAAGAACCCCCACACTGTGTGTGAGAGTCTCTGGAGCTTTGCCTCCAAGTCTCTTACATGCTGCTGTGTATCTCTCTGCGGTCAGGTATGCATCTCCCACTCTTAGATTTATCTTTGAGTAACTGATGTTATGTATTTATCTGAATTGGAACTGAATTTAATTTAATTAATTCTGGGTATG
>CM070021.1:36570484-36702337 GCA_036247105.1 Cirrhinus mrigala
CTGCAAATGCTCTACATGTAATAACTAATTAAAAGTGTGGCCTCATATAAAGTGTGACATACAGTAAATGCATAAAAATATAAGCCAAATAATAACATGCTCTTTGTGAAATATCATCAAGAGCTCACAGCTGGAACTGTGGTAGTGTTGTAAACCCTGGTAAATGAAGTGTAATGATTTTTCCCAGAGTTACTTACTGAGCTGATCTTGATGCTTTAATCACAGGTAGCAGCATCTGAAAAACTTCATCTGGAGTCATGTGTGGTCCTGTATATTTGCTTTGACAAAACACATCCATTTCCTGCTCTGACGTCAGCAACACAAAAACCAGAGCTGACTGCTGAGAAACAGAGAGCTCAATTTCTTTTATTTTACCAGATTTAAGGTAGTGTTGGATTTCCTCCATGAGAGAATGGTCACCCAGTTCATTTAAACAGTGAAAAAGATTAATGGATTTCTCTATAGAGTGACTCCACATGATCTTCTTACTGATATATTGAACAGTTTCCTCATAGAAGCTGTGGTGGACGGTTTTTGTCTGTATCTTTCGATTCTGTAAGAGAGTCTGATGAGACTCCACTGACAGACCCAAGAGAAAACGAAGGAAAAGGTCCAGATGTCCATTTTTACTCTGTAGAGCGTTATCCACAGCTATCTGATGCAGTTCAGATAACGAATTAACATAATATTCAGAGAAGTCCAGGTTAAATTCATAATGTACAGCTTCACGATACAGATATTTCTGTTTCTTCTTAGACAAATTTTTTTGAAATGCATTTGTGTCTTTGTTTGTATAGGAGAGATGCATATACAGAGCCGCTAGATGTTCCTGAATGCTCAGATGAACAAAGCAGTAGACTTTCCCTTGATACAAGCCAAATTCTTCTCTGAAGATCTGAGTGCACAATCCTGAGTACACTGATGCTTCTGTCACATCAATGTCACACTTTTTCAGGTCTTCTTCATAGAAGATCAGGTTGCCCTTTACAAGCTGCTGAAAAGCCAGTTTCCCCAGTTTGAAGATCATGTCTTCATCTGTCACGTTCTTCTCATAGTCCTTCTCATGTTTGATGTTGATCTGAAGGATCAGGAAGTGTGTGTACATTTGAGTGAGAGTCTTGGGAATCTCTCCACTATCTGCTTGACTCAACATCTTCTCTAGAACAGTGGCTGAGATCCAGCAGAACACTGGGATGTGACACATGATGTAGAGGCTCCTTGATGACTTCAGGTGTGAAATGATTCTACTGGCCAGACTCTGATCACTGATTCTCTTCCTGACATATTCCTCCTTCTGTGGATCATTGAAGCCTCGTATCTCTGTCACTCGATTGACACACTCAGAAGGGATGAGATCAGCTGCTGCTGGTCTGGAGGTGATCCAGATGAGAGCAGAGGGAAGCAGATTCCCTACAATGAGGTTCATTAGTAGCACGTCCATTGATGTCTCTTTGGTCGTATCTCGAAGAGTCTTACTGCTGTGAAAGTTTAAAGGAAGACGATACTCGTCCAGACCATCAAAGATGAACAACATTTTGTATTTATCACTACATAGGTCTATTTCTTTTGTTTCAGGGAAAAAGGCATGAAGAAGATCTGAAAGACTGAGTGTTTTGTCCTTCATCAGATTGATCTCTCTGAAAGGAAGTGGAAATATGAGTTGGACATCCTGATTGTCTTTCCCTTCAGCCCAGTCCAGGATGAACTTCTGCACAGAGACTGTTTTTCCAATGCCAGCAACTCCCTTTGTCATCACAGTTCTGATGGGTTTGTCTTGTCCAGGTAAAGCTCTAAAGATGTCATTGCATTTGATCGGTGTGTCCTCTGTTGCTGCTCTCCTAGATTGTGTCTCAATCTGTCTCACCTCATGCTCATTACTGATCTCTCCACTCTCACTCTCTGTGATGTAGAGCTCTGTGTAGATCTCATTCAGGAATGTTGGGTTTGCCTGGTTTGCTGTTCCCTCATACAGACACTGAAATTTATTCTTCAGATTTGATCTAAACACGTCGAGGACTTCATGGCTGTAAAATTAAAACACCACATTATAATGTTAGTCAAAGAGTTACATGTATTAAAATAGAGCAGATGAATCTTTGCAGCACGAAACCCATCTATTATTTTACCTGATGCCAGGACACAAGCTTTCATTGAAGTCTTGAGGTTGATTCACAGACTCATCATGTTTAATTTTCTTACAAACTAGTTCTGTTACAGCTGGTCTGGGTTGCAGGATTCGCCTTCAACAACATACAGCAAAAAAATAATCAGATACTTTGACAATGAATTCTTTGTTGGGCACATTAATCTAGTACAAAGCAAATTATCTAGATTACTTGATGGGGGGGAGAAATTAAACTAATTATTATTAATAAATGAGAACATTTATTGAATATTGGTTAAGTTTTTCTTATTGCTGGTGCTGGCATGAAATCATTAAGAGACCACAGGATGGCATTGCAATACCATAAACAGACATGCACCTGAGACTCTGCTCTCTGTCTCCATCCTTCATTTCTGGTGGATGAGCCATAGACCAGTCACTCTTCACTGACACACAACTGGGCTCTGCTGAATCTGATCTGTTCTGCTGGATTGAGCTGTAACAGAACAGAGCCTATTTAAATATTTTAATTATTGTATTTGTGCTTTAATATGATGAGAACCCATGAACAAGCCCACATGGAATCTACACTGCATTGGAAAGTTACGAAGTTATACATATTACCCATTCACTGCATGTTTGTTTATTAATAATTATGGCTAATCATACTTTATCTAAGAGACCATGCAAGGTCATGATTACCATTAAGCAAACATGCACCTGATACTCTGCTCTCTGTCTCCATCTTTCATTTCTGGTGGATGAGCCATAGACCAGCCACTCTTCATTGACACACAACTGGGCTCTGCTGAATTTGATCTTTCCTGCTGGATTGAACTATGATAGAACAGAGGTTATATTTAAATCTATGAATTATTGTATTCGTCCTTTACTATGATGAGAACCCATGAACGTGCCCACATGAAATCCACAACGCACTGGAAATTATGAAGTTCTAAATATTACCCATTCACTGCACATTTGTTTATTAATAATTATGGCTAATTTGATTACTTTCAGTTACTAATTAGAGTGCAGTACTCTCACCAATTGAATAATTTAAAAAATGTCTCACATTTCTGCCAAAAATCAGGGCAGAAAATGTGAAAAAAAGGTAATTAAATATTTGACTTTAATGACCACATCAATGCACTCATGCACAATGAATCTGTATGTAAAAAAGCTGTAAGCAATACAATGCAAGAACATTAAATCAAGATTAAAATGAAGATTAAATCAAGATGGAGAATTACCTAGAGACATTTTACCAAGAGACAATCAAACCATAATGTACATAATGTAACACTATAGGTATATGCTGGAATTAAAGTAACACCTGAGTTTCGGCACTGTATTTCCACCCTTAAATTCGGGTGGATGAGCCATAGACCAGTCACTCTTCATGGACACACAGCTGGGCTCTGGTGAATCTGATCTTTCCTGCTGGTCTGACCTGTAACTGTACAGCACACAAGAGGGGTTGGTGACATCAGTTAAAAATTAAAGTTGTTTCAGAGGCAAATGGACATTGTAGGCTATATTTTGATGATGTCCACTGCTGATAAAGTGTATTAACAGTGTAAAAATGGTCTGTTTCTTATTGTCTTTAATGAGAGTATACCTGCATCCTGGAGGAAAATCTCCATCTTTGAATTGTATATGACTCATTATTTACTCATGAAGCCGTCTCCTCACTGACTTCTGAAATAACAGAAACAAACCAAAAAATGTTTAAAAAGCTGCTTGGGGTGAATTTAATAAGAACATATTCCATTTTATGAGTGACAAGGGTTTTTGGTAAACTCCAAAGACAAAAGGCATTGGGAAAAGCTAATTAAGTAAAAATATGTTCATTCATTAGTCAAGTAGATTTAACTTATGATTGGAATTGGACCAAGCAAAGATGGTCACGAGTAGTTTTGACAATTTGCTGTTTTTGCCTCATCTTTTCCTATTAAAGACAGATGACTCAGGGCTGGTTAGTTGCCCCACATCGATTTACTTGGTATGATCCGTTTTGTTTTATTAACTGTACTTTGAAAAACAGCCACACCCATTTGGACTACAAATAATTCTGCAAATTGTCCATAAAACAGAATAAACGATGTCGACGTCTTACCTAATTCTTAAATATGGCTGCATTACTATATTTCTGTATTGCTGAAATTGATAATAGAGAATATGGAGTAATAGAGAATTTATTTTCAATTATATAGATCAGCGATTATTATTCAGGCGTAGTTTCGCTCATAGTTTAATTCATAGCTATTATTTTATTTAGTATTATAGTATTATTTTCTTGTCTTTTTGCTTTTAAATGTTTCTTATTTTTCTTATAAGAATCGGTTGCATATTTTCATTTCATTAACTTCGAGTGGCTTCCGCAAAACACGAGCCAAGAAACAAGAAAACATAAAGGTGGTTGTGTAACAGTAAACCAAACAATGCAGTACAACAGTAAGCAAAAAGCTGAATAAAAATAACTCGCTAACATCTCAGGACATTGTAGCCACGGCAGTCGCCCAGCTGCTTTCGCGATCGAATTATTTTATTTTATTTTATTTATAAATTTATTGACACACAGGCTTACAACATTTTACAAATGGTGTTTACCTATAAAATATAAACATCACGCGAGCATCTGTGTATTAAAAATGACCTTTACTCACTTTTTTTTTTTAACTACGACAACGTGATGCAGTTGGAGATTAAAGCCTCCTGCTTTCACTTTGGTAATATCAACATGGAAGAAATGGAAGAAACCAATGTAGCGTCAGCGGGGTTGTTTTTTCCAGTCGATGTGAAAGCTAAATCTGTATTAAGGCCTCTCATACACCGTTGGGAATAACAAAGTACGATTTTTAGGATATTAAAAATAGCAGCTATTATTAAGGATAGGCTAAACATCGTTTTTAAAACGAAACTTTAAAGAACAGATTCTCCGCAGTCGTTTCAGTAATGCGATATATTATGCATTAAAGTGGCCCATTGTTGGACTTAAAAAATACACGTCCCCAAACAGTGTTTCATCAATGTTAAAATATTTATCACATGAAATAAAGATGGCCTTTTGATGTCTGATGATGTGCAATTTATATGATCTACCTAAGAATTAACGTTTAAAAACAATTTATAAAGAAAAATGTTTCTGATTTCAAATTATTAAACACTGATTTTGTAGTAACACCTATTGAACATAATCTCGTGATTAATGGTATTTCTGAATTGATTTTTGAACTGTCGCTGTCAGCTCCTCTATCACTAAACGATAAGTCATCAAACTGTAATTTCTGTCATAACAAAATAGAAAAACATTTTAGAAAGAAATTTGTCCTGATTGTAGCACTTTTAAAATAATAATAATAATAATAATAATAATAATAATAATGAAAAGTATGAAATAGAATGCCTGAATTACTTAGCAAAAAAGTCATTTCAAAGACAATTTTGCAATAACAATCATGTTGCTTCTCTTTGATATTTTATCTACCTTATGAACAACTATGCATGGATTTTTTTTGTGCATATTACCAGTATAACCAGCAGAGGGCGTTATTGACTTAACTGAATGTGCCTGAATTTTTCTGAATCACTGGTACAGAAAACATGAAATATAAAAGGTGCAGTTTTCTATCAGTCACATCAGATTTTTCCCCCCCCATGTTCATTATTGAATTAAAAAAAAAAAAAAAAACTATAAAAAGATATGCACACACTTGCTGTTGACAGTTTTAATCCACAGATATCCAAACGGTAGAAATGTGATCAAGTTGGAACTGATATGTAATATAATTTTATATTACATAATTTTCTAAAATACAGAGATGCACAGGCGGGGTCGCATAGAACCACATGCTTTACGCACATGCTGCAGATTGAACAATGCCATCTCTCGCGTTCCGTAGTTTACGCGTTCGCGTATCACTCTTTCCACAGTAGTGATGGGAAGTTCGGATCATTTTACCGACTCGGATCTTTGAGTCTCGTTCAGCAAAATGAACGAATCTTTTTTCGAGTCATTTCGTTCATTTTAGCAAAATATAATTAAAATCCTCCCTGACACATCTACTGCTTAGACAAGACAAGACAAAACTATAATGCTATAAGAAACAGAATAGATTAATTCATTGTTTACCTGGGTCTTTAATATATGATTGGCTCACCTCGCCTCTTCTCTGACAAGTTTTCGGGTTTGAGTCGTTTTTCATCACGTGACAGCCCAATAAGCTTAACGAATGCAGTCTGAGCCGGAAAAAGAATTGATTAGTTCATCTCTCGAGTCTTCGGGTTTGAGTCGTTCGTTCATCACGTGACAGCCCCATAAGGTGAACGAACGACTCCAAAAACCCGAAGACTCGAAACAGATTAACTAATTCCAGTACAGAACCTAATAGGATGTTGCGCATGCGCGACTGAACGAATCACTCCCCGAGACGACTCGTTCGTCCCGAATCACATTAAAGATTCGTTCAAAATGAACGAATCGTTCAAGAACGACACATCACTATTCCACAGGAGTGAGCGCTAGAGTATTTCCATTGCACCAGAGAGTCAAGAAAGACACACAGATCACCACAAGCGGAGTAGTTTTTCAATGAATGACCTAGCTGCAACATGCGTTTCAAACGAGATTACAAGGTATGACAACATATCAAACGCAATTTAAAAGTGGGCCATGCCTTTTAGCACTGCGGTCAGGCCAACCGCCAAGTCGAAAAGCACGGTCAATCTAGCCGCCACTTTATTTCGACGGTCGCGCATAAACTGCGTATTACGGTAAAAGCGTCAGAGAACTGATCCAAATGGCAGTGCTCGTCTAGAACGGGATTTTTACCATAGCTCTCATATATGTATGTATGGGTGTGTGTCTATATATATATATATATACTCTCTGTCTCTACTTTTAAAAAGCTATAAAAAATAAAAGTTTTAGAATGCAGAGATCACTTTCACCTCAGATTGAGAGTGCACCTTGCCGCAGTGCAAAGGAATATCTGATGTGGAATTACAAAATAAGAGCCCACCCAAATCTGATTTATACACTGTTTTGTCTATATTTTAAAAGGCTATAAAATAAAAGTTCTAGATTGCACAGACCACTTTCACCTCAGATTGAAAGTGCACCTTGCCACAGTGCTAGCAGCAGAGTTTCAGAATTATCTGATGTGGAATTACAAAATAAGAGCCCACCCAAATCTGATTAACTTGTTGTTTTGTCTCTACTTTAAGAAGCTATAAAAATAGAAGTTCTAGATTGCACAGACCACTTTCACCTCAGATTGAGAGTGCACCTTGCCACAGTGCTAGCAGCTCAATTAATAGCCTTTTAAAATATAGACAAAACAGTGTATAAATCAGATTTGGGTGGGCTCTTATTTTGTAATTCCACATCAGATATTCCTCAAACTCTGGTGCTAGCACTGTGGCAAGGTGCACTCTCAATCTGAGGTGAAAGTGATCTGTGCAATCTAGAACTTTTATTTTTATAGCTTTTTAAAAGTAGAGACAGAGAGTATATATATATATATATATCCATTTGGATCAGTTCTCTGACGCTTTTACCGTAATACGCAGTTTATGCGCGACCGTCGAAATAAAGTGGCGGCTAGATTGACCGTGCTTTTCGACTTGGCGGCTGGCCTGACCGCAGTCTATTTAGCTGAGGGGGAAAAGCATCTGTTTGAGTATTGACCAGATTGCAGTTTCCTGGGAAATCCGTCCGGACAACTCTGAAGTCAGTTGTTATACAGCGACGTGGAAGATGGTTTTACGATGTAGGTCTACACTCAAACACTATTTAACTTTTTAGTTTTAGACCATTCTTCCCCACAAACGTTTTAGTTGCTGGATATTTTTCGCTTTTAGCATGCATTTTTGGCTTCTTCTTTAGAGAAGTTTCACGTAGTTTTTGTCTTCCATATAATTTGAAAAAGTACAAGAGTTTGTGTTTTATTAGTTTAGTCAGATTGTGTTTGTGTGATGTTGATACAAATCAATTAACTGTCAATTCATTTTAAAAAAGCTCACAATTGAGAAAAATACATGTTGACTGATAATACACAAACTGTAATTTCAACAGTGATTTATCAGTTATCACTGTAAGATCAAGCACTGTTGTTATGAAGCAGTCTTGTAGTTTATATGAAAAATGCATTAAAATAAGGCAGTTTTTTTAAATACATAATGTTATCAGTGTTTTTTTTAATACATTTTTTTATAAAGATGTTTGTACATACAGGAGTAACACTAATTACTAGTAATACTAATGCTAAATCAGACTATAAGATGGCAAAAAATGATTTTTTTTTTTTTTTTTTTTTGAGAAAACTGAAAAAAATAAATAAAATGCTGCTGCTTGTACAATGTCTAAAATTTACATTTAAAAACTAATGGTAAACATCATTTGATTGGCGTTTCTTTCAAAGCACCTTAGAAAACATTCTTCATGATTATTGCACTATTATATCCTTCTCTCCATCTCTAGAGTTTTATCAACATTACAGTACTAGCGGTGATATTTCTCCTGTTTTTGAAGTAACAAAGGTAGTATGGTTGGGTGTGTGTGTGAGAGAGAGTAAGAGTCATTTCACAAAATGTTGTCAGAAATGTATTTTATTTGTCATAGCATTTTTCATTTTACAATAAAAAGTAATAGAGTACAGTATAATCAGATAATTATTAGTTATTAGTTATTTGGTCTAACTACATTCATTTATGTACATCAGGTTACAAACACATCATAATGTGTTCACTTTGTCACTGTTTCTTTAGTCTCTGTTGATTCTGCTACTTGAGAAAGGGGCTTTTTACAGTGGCTGAAATTCAGGCGAAAATAGGTTGGATCACATAAGGCAGAACTAAACTATTACTTGTTAAATTATTACTTCTAATCAATTTACAGTGCAGTGACTAAACTGAAGATGACACTCATGTTGCATTCTTATGACAATAGGTTCATGTTCAGCTACAATAATTCAAAATAAAAACATGATTTGTTTATGTTTATTTGAAATTATTACCACTTACAACAGTGTCTCTAGTTTATAATGTGGAGAATTCTTTAGAGCAGTGAATAAATTCAGTCCTGATTCTCCCACATTATTCCCAGTCAGTTCCAGATGTCTCAGGTGTGAGGGGTTTTATCTGAACACTGAACAGATTTATTTAAAATGCTGGTTTTTATGTAATTCACCACCTTTAAAATAATAATGCCATCCACATGTTACGTAATCAAATAAGAAATAATAGTTTAATTTATTTAGGTGTGGGAAAAGACTGAAAATTAACAACTGCACAGATTGGAAGAGAGGATAGATAGATACTTTCTCAGCTGTTCTGGATTCCTTAAGCACAGGCAGCAGCTTCTGAAGAATGTGATCAGCTTTATTTTCTGCTCCAACAAATTCATTCAGCCTGTTCTGATGGGTTTTTCTTGTCCAGGCAAAGGTCAAAGATGTCATTGCATTTGATCAGTGTCCTCTGTTGCTGCTCTCCTGGTTTGTGTCTTAATCTGTCCCATCTCGTGCTTAGGGTTGTAACGATATAACGGTTTATCACGGTTTGAACGTGCATAGTTATCATACCGTAAACATTTGTATATCTATGTTTTAAAAAAATTAACAAAAAAAAATCTCACTCGGCTGCTTCACTCTGCATTCACTTGGCTGCTTACATGCATGTGCAGCGGAGGCAATGGCTGAGACAGAGATATTATATCATATCTCCATCCTCCGCCAAAAAAAATGTTTAAATCTGCAGTATGGACTCTGTGCATAAGCATAGCGTTGAACTTCCAGAAGTCGGGTTGCCAGTTTCCGGTTTACTGTTGCGTTGCCCAAAATGTCAGACTATAAGTACTAGATGTCCATGAGATCTGTGTAAAGTAAGCATCAGCGATGTCCATCGTACCATTAATGCCTGGTCCCCTGCTCCAACATGCAGGCGGAACAAGGAATTCAAACTCTATATACTGAGTTATTTGAACTATTTTAATCTAATTTGTGGTGTTGATCGGCAGCTATGCTAGTTGGCAACATGTTTATTTTAAACACAGACTTTTTTATGATATGTTTTTTTTATGATAATTGTATTATCAGCTCTATTAACCTTTTCCCCCTCACAGTTACTAATAATGATTAGGGCACAGGTGAAGTCATTTTCAGATTAAAAGTGAAACTAAATGTAATGCTTTTGGACATTTAATTGCAAATTAAAGGAGAACTGTCATGAACTGGAAAAACACAGAGTTTAGGCAGAGCAAGACAAGACCAGCATTTGACATTTAAAAAGTATTTAAATTGTATTATTTTCATGAAAATAACTGATCGTTTTGCTAGATAAGACCCTTCTTCCTCAGCTGGGATCGTTTACAGCCGCATTTGGGATCGTTTGAAGCTGCATTTAAACTACATTTAGAAAGTTCAAACTCGGGGCATCATAGAAGTCCACTATATGGAGAAAAATCCTGAAATGTTTTCTTCAAAAAATTTCTTTACGACTGAAGAAAAAAAGACTTGAACGTCTTGGATGACAATGGGGTGAGTACATTATCTGTAAATTTTTGTTCTGAAAGTAGACTTCTCCTTTCATCATAATCATGTTGAACCACTGAAGTACATCTTTATATATAATTTTACAATTACTCCCAAAACTTTAATTTGATACTACTATTAAGTGGACTTTTTAAAACTTTACTTGTTTGCTGAGAAACATAATCATGAAATTGTGCTCCTCTTTAAGTACACTCAAGTGGCCTGTTGTTTATTAATATTATTAATGTTATTACAGTTATTAATATGATCTGTGAAGTAAATTTAGCATCACAACATTCTAATATACACTACCGTTCAAAAGTTTGGGGTCAGTACATTTTTATTGTTTCTTTTTTTTTTTTTTTTTTTTTTTTTTTTTAAGAAATTAATACTTTTATTCACCAAGGATGTATTAAGTTGTATAAAAGTTAATAATAAATAATTTACATTGTTATAAAATATTTATATTTTGAATAAACACTGTACTTTTTAAACTTGTTATTCATGAAAGAATCCTGAAAAAAAAAAAATTACAGGTTCCAAAAGATATTTGGCAGCACAACTGTTGATATTATCCAACACTGATCATTCTAATAATAAATCCGCATATTAGAATGATTTCTGAAGGATCATGTGACACTTAAGACTGGAGTAACAGCTGATAAAAATTCAGCTTTTCATCACAGGAATAAATTCTATTTTAAAGTATGTTAAAATAAAAAACATTATTTTATATTGTAAAAACATTTTGCAATATTACTGTTTTTTTTTTTTTCTATATTTTTAATCAAATAAATGCAGCCTTGATGAGCATAAGAGACTACTTTAAAGACTATTACAAGTCTTACTGACCCCAAACTTTTGAACGGTAGTGTATATTTTTAGTTTTCTAAAAAGTCAGAAGTTGTATAATGCTGACACTGATATTAATAAGAACAAGATCTTTTCCCTTTAATCTAACTTAAAAGCATATTTAACATGATACTAAATCATTGGTGTTTTTGAAGAGTAACTTTAAATGAGTGTTAGGTGAAGGTACTCTAAATGTAAACATAAGGAAATGCACAATTAAATATTCAATATTGGATGTTTTATAAACAATGATGATAATAAACTAAAATCTCTAGTATTGCTCACTTTTTCCAAAAAAATAGTTTGAAATGCAACAATAATTGGCTCCAGCATTATCACCACAGACTCTTAACAGGCATGTATGTGGCTGATAAAAGCCATCCCAGCTAAAAATGCTTAATTTGCCATCACTTACCTGCCTACTATAACTGTTGTCATTATATTTGAGAGGTAAATTAAGCATGAATGACCTTAGCTGAATCCCCAAGAACATGAACAATACATGCAGCAATCCAAATGGGGACCAGCAAGGTAAACTCACCTGCCAATTTTAGCAACTCTTTTCATGAAGTATTAATTAAAGAGTTATATTAAACATTTATTACCTTTTGCAAAATCACCGGGAACAATATAAATGCCGGGTTATTAAACCAACAACATTATAATTGTTGGTTTATCAATCCTTGCTTCACCATCCACTCGAATGTTCTGACCATCATACACATCCTGAATTCGTGATTGGATGCTGTCTGAGAGAGACAGCTTTCTGTGTGTGTGGTTCAGCTGTATGTCAATCAGCGCGAGCTTTGCATTAAGTTTTTCACTGTATCCAGCTTTTTCAACATAGTGATGGACATATGTGGAAATACGTGCCCTTATTTAAATTTCTGCAAACCTGAAAAAATGTACCTATATGTACAAATCACTGCAGTTTCCATTCGAAATGAACACTAGAGGCAGTAAAACTTTTATTCCTTTTCACACAAAGTATGATTTACACAGAGTTTTGATTAATAAAGCGATAGTCTCCGCACAATGTATATTTTTGCTATTTTCGCGCTTAATTAAAGTGACAGTGCATTATTTGCGGTAAAAATTAACATGGATTTACATGGAAATGTAGTCATTTCACAATAAATAGATATAATTAAAGTCTACTGTGTTTCACAGTCAACACGTGGCTGTTTAACTAGGTTTAAAACAAAAAAAAAGTTAGATAAACAAGGCAACATAATAGATGCACTTGTGGAGGTAAATGCTTGTGGGATGCATTACATATTATCAAATACAAGTGAACAACTGAAATATTTAAATGAACATTTTTGCTGTCACAAATAGCATTCTACGATATTATTTGACTGTCTCGCTTTCATTTTATGTTTGGCTAAATAAAAATTAGGGGCTCGACTAAAGATTTTTCTGGTCAACTAGTAGTATTCATTTTAAACATTAGTCGACTATTAGTCACACATTTAATAAACTATATAAATCATAAAATGAGCCTTTAATTGCCTACAAAGCCGAATAAGCGCTCAAGCATTGCTTCAACGCTTGCCACAGCACACCAGGAGATATAATAATGAATGTTTCAGGGAACATCAGCAAGGAGACTGCATTGTTTTAATAATTTATTGATAAACTGCTTTTTTTGTTTTCAGCTTAAGCGATGAAGTTGGCGACACTGACTTGTCCTCTCCACCGTAGGGGATGCGCTTACATGTTTCATATGGATTATGTAATTATTGGTTTCATATTATTGGTTTATTTAAAAGTAGACATTTCACTCTCTATAGATAGTCTATATTTTTCATATCTGTAAGACAAGTATACGCAGAGTTTCGAAGTTTCATGCTCAAGTTTACAGAGCCCGAGACGGCGGAAAGCGCATCCTGTTTACTTTCATTATCTTACAAAAGCGCAAAAAGCGTTTCGTTGATGTTTTGAGTGCATACAAATCTTTACAGATTCAAAAGATGTATTACTTTTATCTGTATGACCAAATATGAGGGAGCATTTTAAGAGCAAGTGACCGCACCGGCGCCTCCACCTGTCACGCAGTGAGTGCACTACTATTCAGCTTCCACACTCTGCACAGACACTGGAATAGCGCACATTTTTTGGGCTAACATTGGATTGAGCAGCCATGTAAAGCTGCTACTACTTAAATATTTAAAATGAAATTTATTTGAGGTCAATGAATGATAGGTGAGCGTTTGGATGTCCTGTCCGATCTATATTACCACATAGACAGACCGCTAACGATCTGTCCATCATGGACTGCGTGACTGCCACTTTGTGTGGATTTTTTTTTTCTAATACAGTTTTGGTCGACCAAGCCTCTTCTCATCGACTAACAGTTGATACGCGATCCTTTCAGACAACGCAACCCAGTTTGGCTTGCATGTGCTCCGTGGATTAAATGCGAAATTTAATAGGCAATAGAGTGACATTTCATCATTTGTACGTTTATGTACTCAAGCGGTTTTGAACCATTCCAGCGCAAGAAGAGGTGAAAGAACAAACAACAGAACACATCACTGACAAAGATTCATCTATATTTAATTTATACGGTAAACACACTCAGAAGAAATAGACAAAGGGTGAAACCAGACACTATGTTCATTGTGTTCTACCTTGGCCACTGAGGAGGAGTTACAACACCTGAAAAAGCAGTTGGAAAAAGCCGGGGGAGATCCGGGCAACAATAAGAAAAAAGAAAAGAAAAAAAAAACTCACTAAAACGTTTATCTTTGACAAAGTCATTGTACAAGTAAAATAAGATTTAAAACTTCCACATTCACTTTATCATAATACTTAAATATACAAATGATTTCAAATAGCAATATATAATTATAAAAAGTATGAAGCAGCATTAAAAAGTGCAAAGAGTTCAGATGTGCAATGCAGTAACCCTTTTATGGTGTTCGGACCCGTTTTCACTTTTTGTCAAAAAAAAAAAAAGATCGCAAAATCGCAAAATGTTTGTGTGTGTATGTGTAAGCATGTGTGAGAAAGAGAGTGTGAGTTGTGTGCTTCTGCCCCTGCCATTCCCGCACAAGGTTGTAGCACTTTAATTCATAAATGTGATCTAACAAAGGAAAAGGGCAAATATCAGCCAAACATTCTGTTTATATTGCTTGTAATTGGGATGAAGAAAAAATCTGTTGAGTTTTTTAACATCATTTTTTTAATTGTGTCAAATTAAACTTTTAATTCTGTTGAATTGTTGAATTAAAAACCCAAAAATGCAGCGGGTCCACCAGACCCATGAGTAACAAAAATATGAACACCATACAAGGGTTAAAGCACAAAGAGTATAAACTGAACACATAAAGTAATAACAAAAAATGGAAGAGGTAAAAGGTTTGTAAACAAGCATATGTTACTGTGTGTCTGGTACTGACACTGGTATGTGTTATTAAGGTGTCAAATATTAATAAAACATTATGTCAGTACTCAATAAGTCACAGTGCAAATAAGAAATGTTCAAAAAAAAAAAAGATCGCAAAATCGCAAAATGTTTGTGTGTGTATGTGTAAGCATGTGTGAGAAAGAGAGTGTGAGTGTAAGTGTGAGTTGTGTGCTTCTGCCCCTGCCATTCCCGCACAAGGTTGTAGCACTTTAATTCATAAATGTGATCTAACAAAAGAAAAAGGGCAAATATCAGCCAAATGTTCTGTTTATACTGACACTGGTATGTGTTATTAAGCTGTCAAATATTAATAAAACATTGAGTCAGTACTCAATAAGTCACAGTGTAAATAAGAAATGTTCAAAAAAAAAAAAAAAAAAAAGATCGCAAAATGTTTGTGTGTGTATGTGTAAGCATGTGTGAGAAAGAGAGTGTGAGTGTAAGTGTGAGTTGTGTGCTTCTGCCCCTGCCATTCCCGCACAAGGTTGTAGCACTTTAATTCATAAATGTGATCTAACAAAGGAAAAGGGCAAATATCAGCCAAACATTCTGTTTATATTGCTTGTAATTGGGATGAAGAAAACATCTGTTGAGTTTTTTAACATCATTTTTTTAATTGTGTCAAATTAAACTTTTAATTCTGTTGAATTGTTGAATTAAAAACCCAAAAATGCAGCGGGTCCACCAGACCCATGAGTAACAAAAATATGAACACCATACAAGGGTTAAAGCACAAAGAGTATAAACTGAACACATAAAGTAATAACAAAAAATGGAAGAGGTAAAAGGTTTGTAAACAAGCATATGTTACTGTGTGTCTGGTACTGACACTGGTATGTGTTATTAAGGTGTCAAATATTAATAAAACATTATGTCAGTACTCAATAAGTCACAGTGCAAATAAGAAATGTTCAAAAAAAAAAAAGATCGCAAAATCGCAAAATGTTTGTGTGTGTATGTGTAAGCATGTGTGAGAAAGAGAGTGTGAGTGTAAGTGTGAGTTGTGTGCTTCTGCCCCTGCCATTCCCGCACAAGGTTGTAGCACTTTAATTCATAAATGTGATCTAACAAAAGAAAAAGGGCAAATATCAGCCAAATGTTCTGTTTATACTGACACTGGTATGTGTTATTAAGCTGTCAAATATTAATAAAACATTGAGTCAGTACTCAATAAGTCACAGTGTAAATAAGAAATGTTCAAAAAAAAAAAAAAAAAAAGATCGCAAAATCGCAAAATGTTTGTGTGTGTATGTGTAAGCATGTGTGAGAAAGAGAGTGTGAGTGTAAGTGTGAGTTGTGTGCTTCTGCCCCTGCCATTCCCGCACAAGGTTGTAGCACTTTAATTCATAAATGTGATCTAACAAAGGAAAAGGGCAAATATCAGCCAAACATTCTGTTTATACTGACACTGGTATGTGTTATTAAGGTGCCAAATATTAATAAAACATTGAGTCAGTACTCAATAAGTCACAGTGCAAATAAGAAATGTTTAAAAAAAAAAAAAAAAAAACACTTGTCTTTGTCTGCCTTTGTTAACCCTCTTAATTTGTATTATATTTTAGGGTTTTAAAAATGATGTCATGTCCAAATTCAACAAAAAGAGGTATTTGAAAAAAGGTATTTGTTCTTGGTCATTAGAGTTACGTACAGTATACACAACACACAACAGTTACCAGAGAGCTTTTTTTTTGTTTGTTTGTTTTCTTTTTTTTTAGGTTGAATGATGATACACAATATATACCTTGTGTTAGTTTTTAGTGTGCATCCAAGCAAAAAAGAACAACTCCCTGTCACAGTTGGTGTAATGTATGCTGTGATGACCAACTTCCCGGCAGCAACAGATTTGGACTTAGTATTTACAACATTTTAGTATTTTAAATAAGAAATAAAACCAATGCTTGATAGTTTTAAGTTTACTGATGGTAGTTTGTTTGTTAAAATAAATAATCCAACAAAAGGGTTAATCTTATTTTATTTTATTTGTTATTTATCCATAATGTTTTAATGTTGTGTGATAACTTTCAACACATCTAATTCTTGATTTGAATTAGATTTATTATTTTTTAATATCTTAAGTTATTTAAAATATTTTATTATATTATATTATTTATTATATTATATATTTTATATATTAAAATATATTTTATTATATATTTTATATATTAAAATATATTTTATTATATATTTTATTATTTTTATTTTTATCATAATCTTTATATTTAAGTATATTTATAATATTTTATAATTATTATTTTTTTAATCATTTTGTATTGTGTAAGTTGTTAAAATGTAATTTTTCTTAATAAAAGCTTTATATTTAATTTGTTTGGATGAATGGAGTCTGTATTTGGTCTATGCTTCCACGTCTATAAAATTTTGTCTTGTTTTAGCCTAGACCAGGGTTCCTCAAATCTTGTCCTGGAGGGCCAATGCACTGCAGAGTTTAGCTCCAACCTGATCAAACTCACCTACCTGTGATTTTCTAATAATACCTGAAGACACTGATTAGCATGTTCAGATGCTGTGTTGATTAGGGTTACAGCTAAACTCTGCAGGAAAGTGGGCCAATTTTGAGGATCCCTGGCCTAGACCCATATTCACTGTCTATTAGACGTACATATGTAGTCGTTCAATAGTGGTCTAATTTATGTCTAGTCTAGTCAATTCTTGGGCTATGGTTAGATGTCTATTAAATTTTCACTAACAGCCTAAATTTTGTGTTGTTTTAGCTTAGATGTCAGGGTTGTGTTTGAACAGCTAATAGACGTCTTTTAAACACAAAATTGATGCAGTATTTAAAAACTTTAACCCACGGGGCAAAATCAGCCCATGGCAACAGTTAAAAAAGGAGCCCAATTCTGTGGGGAAAAAAACATAGAGGACGTGGTGGAGGGTGAAGGCGATGAGGTTGGATCCGGGGCTGTCGGCGTGCCAAATTGTTCCAATGTGAGTTGGAATTGGGTTGGAATTGATGTGTATATTCTCTCAAAATCTCAGGAAATCCTAAAATAAAACACACAGAGGCACTTGTATAAAATTAGTCAATCATTTAAACAAATAGTTTCAAACATGCCTTAAAGGAAAAGTTAACTTCCAGAATAAAAATTTCCTTATAACTTACTCACCCAAATGTCATTCAAGATGTCTTTCATATTTCAGTCGAGAAAATAATAAACGTTTTTGAGGAAAACATTCCAGGTATTTTCTCTATATAGTGGACTTATGGTGGCCAAAAGTTTCAGTAAAGCTTCAAAAGGCTCTACACGATCCCAGCCGAGGAATAAGGGTCTTATCTAGCGAAACTATTGGTCATTTTTTTTAAAACAATAAAAATATATATACTTTAACCACAAATGTTCGTCTTGCACTAGCTCAACATGCATGGTTAGTTCTTCATGTGTACTTCAGTTCAAAAAGGTAGGGTGGGGCACTAAACTTCTCCCCATTTTCTCCTCCAAATTCAAAATCGTCCGCCATCTTTGTTTTACCTTTTTTTTTTTTTTTTTGACTTTTCTTGCATGTTCGCTTTGTAAACACTGGGTCGGTACTTCAGGCTACGTTACATGTGACCTTTCCAACAATATTACGTAATGCGGTGAAAGAGGAGCATTTTTTTTGGTTAAAAAGTATATATATTTTTATTGTTTTATGAAAATGACTGTTCGTCTTGCTAGATAAGACCCTTATTCCTCGGCTGGGATCATGTAGAGCCCTTTGAAGCTGCAGTGAAACTGCAATTTGGACCTTCAAACTGTTGGCCACCACTGAATTCCACTATATGGAGGAAAAAACCTAGAATGTTTTCTTCTTTTTATTCTTTTGTGACTTTTGTGAAAAAAGACATGAACATATTGGATGACATGGGAGTGAGTAAATTAGTGAACTTCTCCTTTAACTAATTTAGTACAGATCAGCAATTCTCAATTCCAGTCCTTGCCCCACTGCGCTGCATAGTTTGCATGTCTCTCTTAGTTAACGCACCTGATTCGGATAACCTGCTCATCAGAATCAAGCTCCGTGCATGAACTGTGTTCCAACTGACATGGTCCCTACACAGTATTCATTGTTCCCTATTTCCTGAGCAGGGGGAAATCCACTGAAGTTTACTTCACTTCGGAACATTTATTAATGGAATTGCACTGCAGCGTCTTCACACATAGACAAATCTTACTAGAGAAGTGTGAAGTGTGGCATAAATGCATCTGTAAATAAATACCAATTATCAATAAATATCAATTTATGTCTCGCAAGCTTTAATGGCTGTTAAGTGGAACATATACTCTTGCTTCGAACTGGAATCATGGCGGAAAATCCTGTGGTGTCCACTTCACAAGGCACTTAGGTTTCAATAGGACAAACGTTCTATGTGATAAGAGATACATACAAAATATACAGAACAGTGGGGTGTGAGGACTGGAATTGAGAAACGCTGGTACAGTTCAACTATAAATGAGCCAATTTTCTGTTTATTACATACACAAAAAGAAACAGAGATTAAAATTACTGATTTCAAAACCAGGCCAAAAAGCCAAAACAATACATGCTTATTTTTATTTACATACCTTTCTTTGAATAACTAACAATTCAGCTAATGTTATGATAGACAGTACAAGTGACTGTACAATAACAATAAAGACCCCAAGAAATAGTATTATAATAAATGCCACTAATAGGTCAGTGTTTATCTGTTTATCTTAACTGACACATTGGTTGAAACACATTTCAAAGAGTTATATTGTTTTATTTATTTTTCGGGCACACTATTATGACATGCAGAAAACAATAACCTTTTTTACTGAATTGTCATATTCTGTGCAATTAGGAAAAGCAAATTAAAAATGAATTTAATCACATTAGCAAATTTAAAATTAATTTAATCATGTGAATTTAACTGCAATATACTAATATCTCTAGTAGGGCTAAAATAATGCGTTGCCTAAATCGATTATGTCTGTTAACCCTTTAACTGTCACTCCCATTTTTGAACACAGACATAAAAATGCACTATCCAGACTTAAATTTTTATAATTCATGAATGAAAACGTTTTGTAATATGATTTTGATGTACATTTTTCATGGCAATGCAATGTCTGATTTTAAAATGCATGAATTTTGAGATTTTAAGTTTTGAACTGATATATAATTTCTTATGATTTCTAAAGTGTCATAGGGAAAAAGGCAATGAAGAAAGTCTTTTGTGACAAAGGTCAGAACTCATGTTATGATATAGATTTTTTAGGTTGCACTCTTGACATACATTAATCTATTACTTTTCCTACATAAGTTGTAACACAAAAATATGGTAAAATGTACAGCGCGTACAGCGTGTCGGAAAACGAAACGCCCACTGCCATAACTGACTGACAGCCCTGATACTTGTCAATACATAGAAAAGATGGCATCGATTTTACCATAACAATTCCAGCCAGAGTCTGAGGATGAAACGGCTGAAGTGGCTGATCAATAAGTTAGCACGGACTACCGTGGAAAGTGCTCGCAATTTGCTTTTGTAACCGAACCAGGCACACCTCTATGTTGTAAACTTCAGCAATGTATAATGCATTATAGCGGCTTTACACCGAATGCGGAAAGCGCTGCTCTGCCGCTGGGTTCAGTTCAGCCCTTCAGAGCGCAGCGGCAAAAGTTCATTTGAACAACTCATTTGAACTTTGTCCGTGGTGTGCGCGCTCCATTGCGTGTCCGCTTTGGTCGAGACCGAAACAAGCCGTCCTCGCACGGCGGAAGGCATTGAAATGAACGGGTTTCATAGCACAGCGCGTTCCGCATGCGGTGTGAAAGCCGATTCGTGCGCCATCCTTTATCATTACTCCAACGAATAAGACAGACAGACAGTCAAGCTGCATCAATCACAAATTGTCAGACTACAACAACAGTACAACAGAACTACAGAAGCGTGATGGTTAACATGACGTGCAGTGCTGTTACACAACATAACGTACACAACCACGTATTTTGAACGATCGCCAGAAAATACAATCTTTGTAGATTCATCATCTTTTGGAAGTGAATATAAAACAGTTTTACTCACAGCGTATGATACAGCGTCTTCCGTATAATGTACGTGTAAATTTCCATGTGACATAAACCATATGGAAATGTTACTGTTTATGGGCGGGCAAGTTGTTCGCGACGTAGAACGTGGGCGGACATTAAGCAAATCTGTTACTTCGTGACGTGTGGCCGTAACAGAAAAAGATTTGAAATCCTGACGACTCGTTTAGGCAAATGTGAGTCGACTCTTTTTTTTGATAGACAATAACTTTATGTATCGTGCACTGTCGGTTTCACAACTTTATGTTCACATACAGCTACATGACACACTGCATGAAAGGACACATTTGAAAACGCATAATAGGGGCACTTTAAGAAAGTAAGTCTATTTGCATAGAATGCATTAATGCATTGCACTGTTGATGTTAATCCTTAATTTTTTTACATGTTGGCTGGACAACTAGTAGCCTGCCACATCATATAATGTGAGAGCTACAACGAACTGTATAATAAAATAATTTATTCACATGAACTTTCCATTGTTACTGTCACTGTGGTTAACCTGAATGCAGATGTGACTTTAGCTGTTCGTTCATACAGGTAAGTATTCAAACAATGTTCAGTTCATTTATACAGATGTGTATTCAACTTTAATCTGCTAAATAAATGTTAGCAAATGCTGTTGTCAATTCCACAATGACTGTGAATGCAGCACAGACATTTATATTACTGATGCCTTTTATTTCTTGTCACTTTCTTTTTTCTTTCTTTTTTTTTTGTTTTTGTTTTTTGTTTTGTTTGTAAAGTAAGTATTTTATGAGAAAATGTTTAAATAAAATGTTGAAAGACTCATGGCAAAATGTATGGTAATTATTTATTGTTTATTGTCAGCAACCTTAAATGCAAACCCCATTAAATATGTCTATAGTTGGGATTTTTCAAAATCATGGCGCATTTTGTACTGAAGACATTTCATTAGTCACATCTAAATGAGAATTAGACACGATGTACAGTATAGAGACTAAACCGAAGACAAATCGAAGATGTTACAGTTCTATCTTCATGATAATATAGGCATACAACTACATAAATATTCAGCTATATGAATTTAAAAAGTGTTTATTTGAAATCATCAGTACTTACTCCAGTGTCTCCAGTTTGTAATGTGGAGAATTCTTTAAAGCAGTGAGCAGTTCACATCCAGACTCTCCTAATTCATACTCAGACATATCCAGACGTCTCAGGTGTGAGGGGTTTGATCTCAGAGCTGATGCCAGAGCAGCACAGCCTTCATCTGTGACACCACACCAGCTGAACCTGAGGGGTGAGGGTAAAATATTTGAAGAGGAAATAACTGAGAGAGAACTGAAAATAGACAACAAAAATGAGGAGAGAGCAGGGCAAGACCGAAACATGTATTAGAGTGGCAGGACTAGAATGGCATCTATCGCATTTGTGGTCAATAGCAGGAATAATACAGGCCAGTCTGCTTTTAGACCATAGTGCTCTATGCACAAGTTTGCATTGTATCACTGACAAGCACAAATAGAAGAGGAATGAATCTGATTGAGAATTCCTGCCCAGGTTTCCTCTTATGTTTCTGTACCAATGTCTTCGGACCAAATGATACCAAGCGAGAAAGATATAGACTGAAACTTATGTAACTTTAATAAGAATAAATCTATAATTAATTTACACAGTGAATACTATGCAGTGTTTTTATTAGTATTTCTTGTTTTTATTGCTTTAAGTTTTTTATGTAGGTCTATTTAATTTTTTTTTAATCTACACTGACCAAAATTATAAACGCAACACTTTTGTTTTTGCCCCCATTTTTCATGAGCTGAACTCAAAGATCTAAGACTTTTTCTATGTACACAAAAGGCCTACTTCTCTCAAATATTGTTCACAAATATGTCTAAATCTGTGTTAGTAAGCACTTCTTCTTTGCCGAGATAATCCATCCACCTCACAGATGCGACATCTGTGGCATTGTGCTGTGTGAGAAAACACAAGCACATTTTAGAGTGGCCTTTTATTGTGGCCAGCCTAAGGCACACCTGTGCAATAATCTTGCTGTCTAATCAGCATCTTGATATGCCACCACTTCTACAAAGGATTGCAGTTATTGAAACAAAGTTACTTGCTGGACTTCCAAAACAGGTGGAACACACAGCAGAGCATACAGCCGGTGAGTCCCGTGAATCTAGTGAATCTCAATAGTTTATACCAAGTGTAGAGAAACAAGCCAAAATTGATTGACACACTAATCAATGGCACAAACGGAGCGAGACTCAAATGCACTCAAAACATCAAATTGTTATAAAGTATATTGCTGCAGTAGCATGCTCTGCTCCAGATACGGCTATGACAAGACTTGCGAACACTGGCATTCTTCCATCCCCTATACTTCTTGAGAACAGATTTGAAGCATTACTGAATTTGGGTGAAGAATCCCCAAGTGTGATTGAACATGGATTGTGCCAGCCAGCTAACATCGCTACTAACAGGCGCTCAAGGTCGAGCAGACTGTGGCTATCAGCTCAGAGCACAGCCGAGCCCAGGACTCTGATAGTGGGTGACTCCATAATCAGAAACATCAGTAGCAGGACTACAACTACATGCTGCTTTACAACCATATGTAATGTGAACAGGGAATCTCTGAGCATTCTAATGAAGCACAAGACTGCTAGTCGAATCATCATTCATGTGGAGAAGAATGATATTTGGAAAGAGCAGTCAGAAGACCTTAAGAGGTATTTCAGTGAACTCCTTGAAACACTTGTAAGATTTAAAGTTCAGCCGGTTGCACCAGCTAGACGTAAACAAAAGCTGGGTGTAAGTCCTACGCTGGGCTTTGCAACGTCCAACTTTACAATAAATATTTACACCTGTTGCACCAGCTAAAACTACGACCAGGCGCAACTACGCCCGGCGTAGACGTTGTGCGTCCACGCAAACACATTCCCCCACAGTGATAGCTGAGATGACACCTACGCTGCAATGGCTACAGCTACTAACATAAAACTGAATTGCTTAAGACATCATAACAAGTGAAACCACCACAAAATAATTTCATTTCCTGCACATTCCCATGACATATTTCTTCAGACTAACACTAAAAAAGGCGACAGGTTAAGTAAAATATAACGAATGTAATACAATGCTTATAGAGTTATGTTTTTTTCTAGCTATCGAGTTTAAACACATTAAAGTTAAAACACATTAATAAACTGTAGAGTTTGTGATAGAATTGACAGAATTTGAATTTGTTGCTTGCATGTGTTGCTTGACCCCTCCCCATAATAACTGTTTAAAGGCCACATTATCCTGCCCGAAAAGACCATAAACGCTGCAGTTGGCGTCTGCAATAATTAATTAAAAACGAATCATGTCCGAGCAAATCGTGACTTTTCACTTTACCACCTACCTTTGACTAGGCGTAAGATTTAGTCTCAGACGTAGCACTACGCTGAGATGGTGCAACGTGTATAGATTCTACGCTCAACTTAAAGCGCATTTTACGTCCAGCCTAGTCTTACAACCGGGCGTACGCCCATCTGGTGCAACCGGCCTCAGTCATTCATCAGTGGACTACTCCCAGCAAGAGGAACTAACATGTTTTCATGGTTGCTTGGGCTAAATACATGGCTAAGAACCTGCAATTTAAAAGGAGTGAACTTAATCAACAACTTCCATCTTTTCAGTGTTCATTGCCAACTTTTTTTAAACCGGATGGCTTCCACCCAAACAAACTTGGTGCAAGAGTGCTAAAGGACAATATCTACTTCTGCCTCCATCATCCTTCAGTTGTGTGTGCCAGTGGACAGCTCCTGAATCATCATGTTGACATATCCCACAAGGTCACTCATAATACCACACAGCCACACCAAAATGCTCATGGACACCATCCTGGCTGAACCCAGCTCAGAGACTCAGTATCCAAGGACGACTTTCTTGAAAAGAGCCAGGGGAGCCAGAACAACATATTTCAGCCACTGGAAACACAAGAGCCGCAGCCTCAGCACCAGACACATCACCCATCTCTCCAGCATCTCCACTTCTAAGCTTCTCATAGAAAATGAAGAAAATGGACAAACTCTCCCACTCTATTGTTGCTCAGATATCAACTAAAAAACGGCCACAATGCCAGGGCCCACACATTTCTCCATCTGCTGTAGGTGAACCAAAAACAACTGATAACAGCTCTGTTACATGTGTCGGGTCCCTCAGAGCTGATCCTCCCTATACACAAAATATGCAAGCTGTGTAGGGCCCCAAAATACCAGGGGACCCCCTTGTTCTCTGTCACAGTACGCTGTTTAGGAAGCACGCAGGAGGCATGAATAAACCTAAACAGTCTTTAATCCATGGAACACAGGGGTATATCCACAATAGGCACAGAAACTTTTTTAAAAAGAAAAACTTACGTCATGCAGGCTATGTCGTTTAAAAACAAAACAATGCAACAATGCCCATTTTACTTATTCAAGACCATGCGCAGTGGCAGCAGGTTGTAGTGAATGCTGAGATTTACATTTGCCGGCTTTGGCTAGCCTCTGAGCTAACGCCTATGACGTGCCTGTTATGCATCGCTCCAGTACAGTTATTGTAAGCCAATTTGATATTACACCTTTTACACAAAACTTATTAGATTCCTTCTAATTCAAAATAATCCCACACCTTAGTCTTTTGTTTGCTCATGAGGTCTCTATAAGGACATGCGAGGTCTGAGGTAAAAACGTAGTTTTCACCCAGATACACTTTTAAAAATAATGTATTATTTTTCAAACATTTAATTTTAACTTGTTATTTGAAAAGTTTTAAAATTATAGCAATTTCAGTGATAAAATCATGTTTATTTTCTGTCGTGTAGTCGACTATTGTTTTTTAGCGTTGATTTGTAGGGGCTGAACCGTTTAGTCGACTAGACTCGACTAGACCCGTACATCCCTAGTTAAAAGCATACCAAGCTGTTTCTCAAGCGCTTTCCGTGAGCGAGATTCGAGACGGAGTGAACCACGGACAACCCGGAGTGAAGGCCCCCACCCCCTGCTGACACAGTTTTGCGTAGGGCCCCCTAAAGTCCAAGATCGGCACTGGGGTCCCTGCTATGATAGCAGCAACATCCACAAATGTTGACAATCAGGAACCCAGGAACCCAGTGTGCCTGTAGCTTTCTCAGTTTTTATCAAATGTTCATATCAAGAATTGGAGAAACTTGTTCATGCCTTTATCACCAGCAGGGTGGATTGTTGTAATGGTCTCCTCACTGGCCAAAAAGATGATTAGACAGCTGCAGTTAATCAAAAATGCTGCTGCCAGAATTCTGACTAGAATCAGAAAATCTCAGTATGTCACACAAGTCCTCAGGTCTTTACACTGGCTTCCACTGGAGTCTGCTTTTAGCTATTATGTCGCCCACAGTTGGAACCAGCTTCCAGAAGAGATCAGATGTGCTAAATTCAGTAGTCATATTTACATCTAGTTATCTATTTAGGTCTATTTAGCTGTGCATTTACTGAATGAGCACTGTACTACATCTGAACTGATTGCACTATAAAATGCTCCTTGCTTTTACTGTTGTGATATTTTTATGATTATTTTACTTCCTTCTATGTAAAGCACTTTGAATTACCATTGTGCATGTGCTACCAATGTGCTAATAATAATAATAATAATACATTTTATTTATAAAGCACTTTACATTTTAAAGAAAATCTCAAAGTGCTACAGAAAATGCAATAAACAACAAAATATAAAATTAAACATTAAAAACTTTTTTAAAAATATATAAATAAACTGGCCTTGCCTTATGTTAGTTACGCTAGTATCAGTATCAGTCAGGGGAGGCACAGCTTCACCAAAATTTAGAGGTAAAAAAATGGAAGGAAGATGATTAAATGTTAATAAAAGTCACAATTCATTTCAGTTCATGTCTCAGAATGTGTATTTTTTGTTTGTAATTTCACAGCTGTAATACCATAACATGTTACTAAAGTTGAAAAGCACTGTGAATGTTCTATCTGCTAATGTAATTACAACCACTAAGTGATAGAGAAGGGGAGGGGGAGGCTGGGGGAGAGCTGAGCTCTCGTGCCTCCGTTGGTAAAAACAAAACAAAAAACAAAAAAATCCATTCACGACTGAGTGTTCACTTTTAGCACTGAGGAGTGTTGAGAGAAGAAACCTCGCAAGGCTAGCCTCCCTTCTGGTATATCAACCTATCATCATAGAGATGAAAATTACGTGATATTCGTATGAACATCTCCCGCTGTGCTGATAATGTACCAAGTACTTACGATTAGCGATAGTAGCGATATTGAATATTTGATCGCCAACAGATTTACCAAGCTGTCATTCAAACAGTATATGAAGAGTTCAAATGCAAAACCAGCTAAAAGCCATATTGGTCAAAAATGAGATAATGATACTGAGTGAATGCTCTTGACACATATTATACGTCCTTCAAATACTTTTACTTCAAACTCGCTAAAATAGCAGCTTCAGCCCAATCAGAAGTACTAGTACTTACATAGAAACCTATACATCTGAGCCTGATAAAAATACATTTTTTAAAGAAAGATGTCAGATGAACTTAGGGGCTTTTGCATCTGAACTCTTCATATATACAAATTAAAAATAAAGGGAGAATAAGCCTAAGCTGGATATAGGCTACAGCAGTCAGCTTAATTGGCATAACAGGCCTGCTCTCATTTAACACCGACTATTAACAAGGGATGAAGGGCTGTTTCAAGTGATAGGACAGGTAAGTGAAATAAAAAAATAAATAATAATAATACAAATATTAATCGGCAGTGATCCCTAGACCAATACAACTAGTGTGCCTCCTCTATTTTAAAGCCCACGAGCCGCCACTGGCTAGTATTAGGTTTTTTGTATATTAAAATTGATGACGAGACTGAGGAAATTTCAGTGGTATCACAACTTTTGATATCATAACCTTACTTAAAGCAAAACATTTTTTTTTATACTGTAATTTATTTATTTATACTGTGAAGCGAATTTACTTGTATTGTGATATGAGCTTTTTGGTCATGACACCCACCCCTAGCTGAGTCCCTAGCCTCGTGAGCAGCATTCCAGCACACACTGACCAGAGTATCTGGTGCTTTCTGATCTCAACCACTATTTCTCTTCTACTTTACTTCCTTAAATGTTAAAAAAAAAGAGAATTTGCAGCACTAACTTTTAATTTTTTATCACATATTTTATTGATTATACCACATAATCTGCTTCTCTTTCACAAAAATTTGTCAGCCATCCTGGCAGTGTTCCGGCACACAGCGACCTGAACTCGTATCCCAGGCAGCACCTGGTGCTTTCTGATCTCAACCGCTATTTCTCTTCTACATTATTTCTAAGAATTTAATAAAAGAGAACAATTGTCTGAGTTCCAGACCATATGTGATTCTCACCTGAGTATCTCCAGGGAACACTGAGGATTCTTGAGTCCAGAAGAGAGATGCATCACACCAGAATCTCCTAGTGTATTTCCAGTCAGATCCAGTTGTCTCAATTGTGAAGGGTTTGATTTCAAAGCTAAAGCCAGAGCAGCACAACCTTCATCTGTGACACCACAATGACTCAACCTGTAGAGAACAATGACACACTCTTCACTCTCTCAAAACAGATCATTATTGAGCATGCAACATAATAATAACAATATATACACATCACAGTGTGAAATGCTGTGTTTGCATTTGTTTTTTTTAAACTTTTGTAAACTTTGGTCACCTTCTACCTTCCCCCATTACCTAAAAGAAATCTGATTTGCAGTCACATTAATAACATATTTTGGATTTGGAACAGTGAATTTAGCATAAAGATGATGAATTTGCAGCACTAACTTTTAATTTTTTATCACATATTTTATTGATTATACCACATAATCTGCTTCTCTTTCACTAAAATTTGTCAGCCATCCTGGCAGTGTTCCGGCACACAGCGACCTGAGCTCGCATCCTAGGCTGCACCTGGTGCTTTCTGATCTCAACCACTATTTCTCTTCTACATTATTTCCTTGGATCTTAAAAAAGAGAACAGTTGTCTGAGTACCAGACCATGTGTGATTCTCACCCAAGTATCTCCAATTTACAGTGAGGATTCTCGAGTCCAGAAGAGAGACGCATCACACCAGAATCTCCTAGTTTATTGTTAGCCAGATCCAGTTGTCTCAGGTGTGAGGAGTTTGATTTCAGGACTGAAGCCAGATAATCACAACCTTTATTTGTGATACCACAATGACTCAACCTGTAGAGAACAATGACACACTCTTCACTCGCTCAGATCAGATCGTTACTAGGGATGTAACAAATTAATAACAATATATACACATCACAGTAAGACATGCTGTGTTTGCATTTGTTTTTGTTATATTTTTTTAAACATTGGTCACCTTCTACCTTCCCCATTACTTAAAAGAAATCTGATTTGCAGTCACATTAATAACATTTTTTGGATTCAGAAGAGTGAATTTAGCATAAAGATGATGAATTTGCAGCACTAACTTTGAATTTTTTTTATCACATATTTTATTGATTAAACCACATAATCTGCTTCTCTTTCACAAAAATTTGTCAGCCATCCTGGCAGTGCTCCAAGACACAGCGACCTGAGCTCGTATCCCAGGCAACACCTGGTGCTTTCTGATCTCAACCACTGTTTCTCTTCTACATTATTTCCTTGAATTTAAAAAAGAGAACAATTGTCTGAGTACCAGACCATGTGTGATTCTCACCCAAGTATCTCCAATGTACAGTGAGGATTCTCAAGTCCAGAAGAGAGACGCATCACACCAGAATCTCCTAGTTTATTATTAGTCAGATCCAGTTGTCTCAGGTGCTCAGGGTTTGATCTCAGAACTGAAGCCAGATAATCACAACCTTTATTTGTGATACCACAATGACTCAACCTGTAGAGAACAATGACACACTCTTCACTCGCTCAGATCAGATTGTTACTAGGGGTGTAACAAATTAATAACAATATATACACATCACAGTGTGACATGCTGTGTTTGCATTTGTTTTTGTTAACCCTTTGTACCAATCTGCACCAGTTACACCAATGACATATTTTGGATTCAGAACACTGAATTTGGCAGAAAGATGATGAGTTTGCAGCACAAACTTTTCATTTTTAATCACATATTTTGTTGATTATCCCACATAATGTGCATCTGTTTCACTAAATGAGAATTTGTCATAGCCAATAGTATTGGTTGGGCAATACACCAGTAGACATGATAAACTGGTAGACATTTGACAAAGATAGATTATGTGTGCAACCTGAAGGACTTTTCTGAAGAACAGTGGCCAGTTTAACTTAAACAAGGGAATCATGAACAACTATCACTGAACAAAAAGCTGTGGATGGATCATTCAGGTAACAACACAGTATTAAAGGTGCAATAGGTGATTGTCTTCAGAAACATTTTTATTATGCTAAATAAACGTCTCTTCACATCCCGATAGCAATCATTAAGTTAAGTGGTCTAAATGTATTTATATGTATTTATATATTCTGTGGAAGGCGTAGGACCAAGAAATGTTCGTCCGATCAAACTATTCGATCTGAATATTACAATAGGCTGTCATATGTGTCAGTCAACATATGTATTTGCATACCTCTGTTCGTATTTGCACCCTGTCCGCGCAGACAGCATACGTAATCAGCACGTTTACGTATGCTGTGCAGACAGAGTGAGAATGGCAGGCAAACATCAACAACCTGATCTTCCTTCCTGGTATTGCAATATTTTTACTAACTGTACTATAAAGTGTTCTCACGGTTAATGACATATGATGTTGTAACGGCCACTAGAGCATTGCCGGTAGAGCATGCGCATGCGCTTAATGTGTGTGCGCATAATGTGTGTCTGTACGTTCTGGAAAGGTGAAAAGACGACTCGCTCTCCCAACATCTGTCTCTTTTTATTTTATTTATTTCCTTTCTGTTTTTGACCTGAGTTGTATGCATGCTTGTGTACAATTTTCCTTGCTCGCTTCCCACTTGGGGACAATACGCCATCTTCTTGTCCCCCATGCATTATTAGCACCACACAGTTTTGTTGAGCTGTTGAACATTTCAAATCGGTGTTACAATGTATTGTAGTAATGCTGTAGCTGGATGCATTCAGGGGGCGTGGCTTTGGACAGCGATTTGCAGGGGGGGTGGAACGTTTGCTTTCAGTGCTATCAGCCTAAAGTTAGCATTTTCCTAAATATCCTATTGCACCTTTAAGAATCAAGGGTCATTTTTATAAATTCAACTATTAGTTTCTCTTGTGGACTACATGTAAACATCTTTTATGTGTCAGGTCAGTACAAAATAAAAAATAACATGAATTTTGTATGATCCTTCTTATTTTGGTAAAAATAATTAACATTTTGCAGATTCTGCAAGGTGTATGTAAACTTTTGACCTCACCTGTATTTTGTGATATATTGTTACTGTGAAATAAAATTACTTATATCGTGATATAGGATTTTAGATGTCGCCCACCCCTAGCTGGCAGCCTCGTGGGCAGCATTCCAGCACACAGTGACCCAAGCTCGTATCCTGGACAGCTCCTGGTGCTTTCTAAACTCAACCACTATTTCTCTCCCACACTGCTTCCTTAAAATTTTATAAAAGAGAGAATTTGAGTACCAGACCATGTGTGATTCCCACCTAAGTATATCCAATGTACAGTGAGGATTCTCAAGTCTGGAACAGAGAAACGCCACACCAGAATCTCCTAGTTTATTCTCAGTCAGATCCAGATCTTTCAGGTGTGAGGGGTTTGATCTTAGAGCTGAAGCCAGAGCAGCACAGCCTTCATCCGTGACACCACAATTACTCAACCTGTAGAGAACAATGACACACTCTTCACTCTTTCAGATCAGGTCGTTCTTAGGCATGTAACAAAATAATATATACACATCACAGAATGTGTTTGCATTTGTATTTTTTTTTGTGAACTTTGGTCACCTACAATCATCCCCCCTCCCCATGACTTTAAAAAATCTGATATCCACAAATCATATTGATAACATGTTTTGGATTCAGAGCAGTGCATTTTGCAAAAAGATGATAAGTCTGGTGGTCACACCAGATACCAAATAACTGGTTTTCGGACCCCCCCCAGACCCCCCCAATACAGTAAAACTGCACATTTTAAAGTGGCCTTTTATTGTCGCCAGCCTAAGCCACACCTGTGCAATAATCATGCTGTCTAATCAGTTTCTTGATATGCCACACCTGTGAGGTGGATGGATTATCTCGGCAAAGGAGAAGTGCTCACTAACACAGATTCAGCCAGATTTGTGAACAATATTTGAGAGGAATAGGTCTTTTGTGTACATAGAAAAAGTCTTAGATCTTTGAGTTCATCTCATGAAAAATGGGGGCAAAAACATTTTGGTCAGTGTATATTCAACCATAGCAAAGGTTGGTCTGCACTGTAAAATCTTTTATTTGAATTAAAGCAGGGGATAAAAGACAAATGTTTCAGCTATCTGTCTTCATTGGCTGACATTTGTATTTATCCCCTGCTTTAAAGGGGAGGTCTAATGCTATATCATGCACTGACAATATGTGATTCTCACCTGAGTATCTCCAGTTTACAGTGAGGATTCTCGAGTCCAGAAGAGAGATGCATCACACCAGAATCTCCTAGTGTATTTCCAGTCAGATCCAGTTCTCTCAGGTGTGAGGGGTATGTTTTCAGAACTAAAGCCAGAGCAGCACAACCTTCATCTGTCACACCACAATCACTCAACCTGTAGAGAACAATGACACACTCTTCAATCTCTCAGATCAGATAATTACTGAGCTTGCAACATAATAATAACAATATATGAAGAGTTCAGATGCAAAACCAGCTAAAAGCCATCTGGGTCAAAAATGAGATAATGATACTGAGTGAATGCTCCTGACACATAGTCTACGTCCATTAAATACTTTTACTTACTTCGCTAAATTCCAGCCTCAGCCCAATCAGAAGTATCAGTACTTACACAGAAACCTATACAAAGTAGCCAGAAAGAAATGCTAATTTTAAAGAAATACATTAGATGGATTTAGAGGCTTTTACATCTGAACTCTTCATATACACATCACAGTGTGACATGCTGTGTTTGCATTTGTTTTTGTTAAACTTTTGTAAACTTTGGTCACCTCCTACCTACTCCCAGTAATCGGATGTGCAATCACATTAATAACATATTTTGGATTCGGAAGAGTGAATTTAGCATAAAGGTAATAAATTAGCAGCACTAACTTTTAATTTTTAATCATATATTTGGTTGATTAAATTGTCACAAAAAATGTGTCAGCCTTCCCGGCAGCATTCTAGCACACAGCAACCCAAGCTCATATCCCGGGCAACACTTGGTGCTTTCTGATCTCAACCGCTATTTCTCTTCTACATTATTTCCTTAAATCTTAAAAAATAGAGAATTTATCTGAGTACCAGGACCATGTGTGATTCTCACCCAAGTATCTCCAATGTACAGTGAGGATTCTCGAGTCCAGAAGAGAGTCGCATCACACCAGAATCTCCTAGTTTATTTCCAGTCAGATCCAGTTGTCTCAGCTGTAAGGGGTTTGTCAGAGCGGAAGCCAGAGCAGCACAACCTTCACCTGTGACACCACAATTGTTCAGCCTGTAGAAAACAATGATACACTCTTCACCCTCAGATCAGATTGTTACTAGGCATGTAAAAAATTAATAGCAATATATACACATCACGGTGTGACATGCTGTGCTTGCATTTGTTTTTGTTAAACATTTGTACCAATCTGCACCAGTTACGCTAATGACACGTATATTGTGATATATATATTGTTGCTGTGAATAAAATTACTTGTTCCTTAAATCTTGAAAAAGAGAAAATTTGAGTAACAGACCATGTGTGATTCCCACCTAAGTGTATCCAATGCACAGAGAGGATTCTCAAGTCCAGAGGAGAGAAAGGCCACACCAGAATCTCCCCAGAAAAGTGCAAACACACATCAACCAGAGCAAGAGCAAGAGCAAGAGCAAGAGCACACCCATTAATGTGCTTCATTTAGGTTACGGAAGTTGGAGGCAGCACTGCACAGGACTTGAAAGATCTGACATTTTGTTTTTGGACCACAAAATCAAGAATGTCACCAAAGAAGTGTGTGTTTTGGTTGTGAGGGAATGATTATCTTGTTCAGCTTCCCAAAAAACCTAGTGTTAAGGGAACAGTGGATACAGTTTGTTTTTACGGGACAGCAACGAGTTGTGCGTGAAGTGTGTTTGTTTGTTCCCGGCATTTCGGTGACATTGTTTTATAAACAAATTAAATAAAATTTAAATCAATAAAGGTTTTGATTCTTGTGACTCTTTAGCTCCGCCCCCAGCACACCTCGAGGAGCTCGGCTATTTGTGGAGAGAACCGTAAAGTTGTATCTGTCTTTTATAAATCTGATTAAACTAAAGTCTGAGATGTGAAAGATGCAGTACTGCATATAGGTACTCAAGATTAACATAGGGTTGGCAGAAACTCTGTTATGTCCCCTTTAATTAAAAAAATAAAATAAAATTGAGTGCAGACCAACCTTTGCTATACTTTGTTAAATCATTAAAAAGAGAGAGAATTTTATGAGTACCAGACCATGTGTGATTCTCACCTGAGTATCTCCAGTTTACAGCAAGGATTCTCGAGTCCAGAAGAGAGGCACACCACACCAGAATATCCTAGTATATTTCCAGTCAGATCCAGTTCTCTCAGGTGTGAGGGGTTTGATCTCAGAACTGAAGCCAGATAATCACAGCCTTCATCTGTGACACCACAATGACTCAACCTGCAGAGAACAATGACACAGAGATCAGATTAAGTCACAATGAAACAGAATTAGATCTTTTTTTTTCAGTATTGTGATGTACAACTGAATGAAACTGATTATTGAAAAAAAAAAATAATAATAAAAAAGTATGATCAATGTGGGCTTGCAGGAATGGGGTCTAAACAGACTAATTGACTGGAGAAGTCCTGCATACGTCACCAAAGAGAAGTGGTCCAGTTATGACATTTTGATTAAATAATACAAGATCAAATAAAAAAATGTCACTTCTCTTGTAAAAATCAGTGTTTATATGTGTTTTTGATCACAGTGTACTTGATCACAATGATTGGTTGGCTCAGGATCATATTTAAATATTTTAATATGTAATGCAAACTTTGATTAGAGTAAAGAAAATTGTGTAAATATCATACATTTAGTTTGTCAGTGTGGCTGTAATCTTAAAACTACTCATTAAGGTACTAATATGCTACCTTTAGAGGTGGACAAAGTACAAATATATATAGTTTGGGAGTAGCCCAAAAAACATACCACCGTATCACTGATCTTTATGTTTTAACCCTTTCAGTATGAAAACAACACAGAACTATATATTTAACAGAAACCAAAACTTAAATTAAGTAGAATTTTTTTTATGAATTTTCATTTATGTTATGTTTTATGTATTTCCCTTCATGACTTTACATATTTGTTCTCATGCTAATACAAATAAGATTTAGGTGGGGAAAAACCGACAAAAGTGCTAAACAGCTTTGAAGTGAGTTTTCTTAGATACTAAAATAAATATATAAACATCTACATCTGCAGGACTGCAGCTTGATGAGATATAATGTGTTACTTAATTCTCTTTAATATTGGACAGTCTAATGATTGTTCATAGTGATACTTACTCAGCTCTTCTGGATTCTTTAATCACAGGCCACAATTTCCGAAGAACATGATCAGCTTTATTTTCTGTTCCAACAAATTTATTCAGCTTAAACTCATCCAGCTTTTCCTCTGATGTCAATAACAGAAAAACTAAAGCTGACCACTGAGATGAAAAGAGTTTGGTATTGTTTATTGTTCCAGATTTCAGATACTGTTGTATTTCCTCTACTAGTGAATGATCACCCAGTTCATTCAGACAGTGGAACAGATTGATGGATTTCTCTGGAGAGTCAATGGTCCTGATCTTCATCTTGATGTACTCAACTGTTTCCTCAATGCTGTCAGAGCTGCTTTTTCTCTCTGTCTTTACTCCTTGTAGGAGAATCTGATTAGACTCCACTGACAGACCCAGAAGAAACCGTAGGAAAAGATCCAGATGTCCATTCTTACTCTGTAGAGCCTCATTCACAGCTCTCTGATGTACTTCAGATAATGTAAATGTCAAAAACGCTGATAATTCAGAGGACATGCCAGAGAAAATCTGTGAGCAGATGTTTTTATAGGAGAGGTGCACATATAGAGCCGCTAAATGTTCCTGAACACTCAGATGAACAAAGCAGAAGACTTTCCCCTGATACAAGCCAAACTCCTCTCTGAAGATTTGAGTGCACAATCCTGAGTACACTGATGCTTCTGTCACATCAATGCCACACTCTCTCAGGTCTTCCTCATAGAAGATCACATTGCCTTTCACAAGCTGCTCAAAAGCCTGTTTCCCCAGTTTGAGGATCATGTCTTCATCTGTCACGTTCTTCTCATAGTCCTTCTCTTGTTTGATGTTGGTCTGAAGGATCAGGAAGTGTGTGTACATTTGAGTGAGAGTCTTGGGAATCTCTCCACTTTCTGCTTGACTCATCATCTTCTCTAGAACAGCAGCTGAGATCCAGCAGAACACTGGGATGTGGCACATGATGTAGAGGCTCCTTGATGACTTCAGGTGTGAGATGATTCTACTGGCCAGACTCTGATCCCTGATTCTCTTCCTGAAGTATTTCTCCTTCTGTGGATCACTGAAGCCTCGTACTTCTGTCACTCGATGGACACACTCAGAGGGGACGAGATCAGCTGCTGCTGGTCTGGAGGTGATCCAGATGAGAGCAGAGGGAAGCAGATTCCCCACAATCAGGTTCGTCAGCAGCATGCCCACTAAGGCTGATTGACTTACATCACACAACCTCACATTGCTCTGAAAATCTAGAGGCAGACGACACTCGTCCAGACCATCAAAGATGAACAACAATTTATATTCATAACCAAAAATGTCCATTTCTTTTGTTTCAGGGAAAAAGACATGCAGAAGATCTGAAAGACTGAGTGTTTTGTCCTTCATCAGATTGAGCTCTCTGAAAGGAAGTGGAAATATGAACTGGACGTCCTGATTCTCTTTCCCTTCAGCCCAGTCCAGGATGAACTTCTGCACAGAGACTGTTTTTCCAATGCCAGCAACTCCCTTTGTCAGCACAGTTCTGATGGGTTTGTCTTGTCCAGGTAAAGGTCTAAAGATGTCATTGCATTTGATCGGTATGTCCTCTGTTGCTGCTCTCCTAGATTGTGTCTCAATCTGTCTCACCTCATGCTCATTACTGATCTCTCCACTCTCACTCTCTGTGATGTAGAGCTCTGTGTAGATCTCATTCACGAGTGTTGGGTTTCCCTGCTTTGCTATTCCTTCGTACAGACATTGAAACTTATTCTTCAGATTGCATCTAGATGTGTTGAGGACTTCACAGCTGTTACATTAAAATATAATTACTGCACTTTAGTCATGAAGTTGAATTATTTAAAATACTTATTAAATTATTTTAAACAAAAGATCTAGACTTGTTATGTGGAGAAGGTTGGTAATTGCATGGTTGGAATATAATAAATTTAATAAACTTATCACATTATATAGTGAGGTACTGGCAAGTCTAAATAGTAAATGTCTTAAGAGATGTACTAAAACCAGTATGTTTTAATTACTGATTTTAAAATAATCTGACAGGTTACAGTCTTGTACACCAATAATACGGGGATAAGGATACAAAACTTTACAAACTGTACCAGCGGCCACGGAAAGGTTTTGGCTGATCCACTGAACAGTCTCTCTTCACAGGCACATAGCTGAGTTTTGGTAGATTCTTCCTAATGCTGTGTTTTCTCTTTCTGTAAACATCAGATTAAGAGAAAGATTTAGGACATTTTAATATATAGCACCCATGGTGCCAGATTTACTAACAGCTTGTACCAGCACAAACCCATTAAATAACTACTGTCAAGCTTTATAGTATACATTTTTTCTGTAAAATATAAATCATTTTATTGGTGTCCCCTGATTTAATGTCAGCCCTCATCAAAACAAGCTTGTAAAATAATGGTACATTCATGTGACATCACTTCTAGAAGGTTACATCATCTCTCATCCAAGATTCCAACACTTTAAAACACAAGCATATTTCTCTCACTCCTCTATAATGTTCTGTTTTGTATGATTTATGAGGCTTGACTATATAATGGTAAAATGGTAAAACCAAAATAGCCTGAGATAGCACAATACAATTTATTTTCGTCATTTCATTGACATTTAAAAAAATGTTGATTAAATTTATTTTATTTGTACATTTTTCTAAAGCCCCTTTCACATCGCATGTTAATCCCGGAAAATTGACGGAAAATTGCTAGAGTGCCTTATGTGTGAACACAAACATGTTCCGGGAATGATCCCGGCTTGGAGACCTAGTAACATTGCCAGGATCAGTCCCGGAATGAGCACTGTGTGAACAAAAGCCAGAACCAATGCCATAAAAGGCTGTGTCGTAGTGATGAGAGCTAGAATCTGAGAACTTTCTGACCCTTCATAGACAGCCAAAGGTCTTTCCACATTCAAGGCCCAAAAAAGGTACCAAAAACAGTGGTTTAACCGCAATTTTATGAAGCAACGAGAATACTTTTTGTGCACAAAAAAAAATTTTCTCCTCTGCGTCACCCTAAGTGCCATTTTGGAGCGTGTCACAACACATGTATGCACTTTCCTCTGCACATAAACAAAGCGCGGCGCACGCATGCTCTACATCAACAGCCATACCAGGTGCATGTGCTGTTACATGCAGAGGCAAGCACGCGCATGCAGGGCCGGCTCAAGCTCAACAGCCACTCTAGGCAAAACACTGCCGTGCCGCTCCCAGTTCACACTCAAAATTAAACACAATCTTTTAGATACAGATGAAAGACTGGAGATTTTGTTAATGGATACAACTGCATTAAAATAAAAGCAGACATGGGCATGTTTTGAGATTTATATATTTATATTCTGCCTCATTTAGTGGATCGCCCTCCTTACGCACCAGTGGAATACGTTAGTGCAGGGTTATTATAGTTTTCCATTTTTTAGATTTGTTTTTATTTTCATTTCATTTTTAATTTTCGATATAAAATTCAGTTTCATTTTTATTAGTTTCATTAATAATTTGGTTAGGCCTAATTTTAGTTTAGTTTTTAAGGCTATTTTGTGAAGAGATTTCTAGCCTATTTAGTTTTTATATAATTTAGTTTCCATTTTAATTTTTGTTTTCGTATAAAGATTAGCAGAATTAACAGAACCCTTCCAGAGTGCAGTGTTCAGTGTGAACAGTGTTCACTGCTCACTTCTCTCTAAGTGTTGGATAATTTTTAAAGTTCACTGTTTATTCCGAACACCTGGTTGGCAAATTTCCCTCTCAATCTCCAATGCATCGATTGTCCCTTTTTCCTGATTATACATTTTGCAGTGCATATTAAACTTCTCGGTTATGTATGGTAACCCTCGTTCCCTGATGGAGGGAACAGAGACGTTGTATCGAGTGTACAACACTAGGGGTTGCTCTTGGGAGCCCAAACACCTCTGACAACATTGAGAAAAAGCCAATGAAATTGGGTGTGCAGAATTTGCATAGCTGGCCATGCCCCAGACATCCGGGTATCAATAGGCATCTGCTCACTTGTTCTGTTCTGAGGAATCCAGAAGCATCTCAACCCACTCAAAGACAGTCCGGAGATGTGGCATGAAGAGCACAACATCTCCGTTCCCTCCATCAGGGAACGAGGGTTTCCATACGCAACCGAGACGTTCTCTTTCTGTCATTCACTTCGATGTTGTATCGAGTGTATGACACTAGGGGTCCCTATACTAAACGCCAAAACTGTCTGACTGCATCAAGAGTGAATGAGGGCGCAGATATCAACAAGCCAACTTGTTAGAATAAATTCACCTCACCTCTTTGTGAGGTCTGGGCCTTTCCTCGTAGTAAAAAAAAATGTAGAAAAAATGGCTGAGAATCTTGGCAAGAACACTGGGACAGTGGCTGTTCCCCCCTGAGAGGGGAAAGACACTATGGAGATCACTTCCTACCCGAAGGGGATGTAACATAGGAATAACAACCTAAGGACTCACAGAGGGAGTGCTACATAGGGAGGATTCTGAGGTGGGCTCCATGTAAGGAGAGACTACTGAAACTCAGAACCTAGAGACAGAGCCTATCTCAGGGAAAACACCACATCTCTAGGGAATATAGGTGGAAAATACACACATGGGGCTGCATGAGGAGCCATTACATGTGAAGCACCAACCCAATACAGATTATTATTTGCAGATTATAAAATCCGGCGAATGTGTTAGGTGTAGCCCAACCTGCAGCTCTACAAAATGTCTGTTAGAGAGGCCCCATTTACCAAGACTGTTGAGGCAGTGGTGTCCCTGGTTGAGTGGCTGTGACTCCTAGTGGGCAGGGTAAACCTCTGGCCTGGTAGGTCGTTCGGATCGCGTCCACAATCCAGTGGGAGATCCTAATTTGGAGACAGCATTCCCCTTCTGCTGTCCACCAAAACAGACAAAAAGCTGTTCAGAACGTCTGACCTCTGGGTACATTCAGTATCATATGTAGGGTACAGACTGGATATAAGACTTCCCCTTCCTGGGAAGAGATAGCTTGCAAGGTCACAACCTGCTCTCTAAGAGTGGTGGGTACCTTGGGCATGTATCCAGGCCAGGTTCTCAGGGCAACGTGAGAGTCTGCTGGCTCAAATTCCAGGCACGAAACGTTGTCGGAGAGGGCTTAAAGATTTCCTGCTCTTTTAACAGAGGTGAGCGCAGTCAGGAAAGCTGTCTTCATGGAGAGGGCACAGAAACCAACTGACTGAAGGGACTCAACGGATCTTACTGTAGGCCTGAAGGACCACAGACAGATCTCAAGAGGGGATGAGGTGCAGCCTGGGAGAGTTCAACCTCCGGGCACCTCTGAGGAATCTGATAACCAAATCATGCTTCCCCACCAATCTGCCTTCCACCAAGTCATGGTTGGCTGAAATCGCTGCCACATGGATCTTGAGTGTTGAAGCAGAAATGTGCCTATTCAAGCCCCCTTGGGATAGCACAGATTCGATGCCACATCTCCATGGGTCCTTCCCTTAGGAAGAACACCAGTTCACAAAAGGACACCATTTCAGGACGTACAGCCACCTAGTGGAGAGGGCTCTGGTCTGCATAAGGGTGCTTACCACTGCGGGTGGAAAGTCTCTGGAGACCTCTTGGGACCATAGACGGAGGTTCCAGGGATCTGGGCGTGGGTGCCAGATTGTGCCCTTCCCCTGAGGGAGGATGTCCCTCCTCAGAGGAATGCGCCAGGGAGGAGTCGATAACAGAAGCACGATCTCCGAGAACTAGGTCCTGTTGGGCCAGTATGAGGCCAGTAGCAGAAGCTGTTCCATATACTCCATGGCTTTGCACAGAGTCTGTTCAATGAGGCTCACTCGGGGAGAGGCATACTTGCGTGAACAGGCCGCACCATAACTGGCAGTAAGTGAATTCCGGTGAGACAACAGATCTACCTGTCCCTGGCCGAATCGACTTGAATCTGCTGGACCGTCTGAGGGTGGAGCCTCCACTCGCCATGGAGTGAAACTTGTCGTGTGAGAATCCGCCACACTATTGCGTTCACCTGGGATATGAGAAATACGCAGAGACTTGGGTCTGTGCTGGCTCCAGAATAAGAGATGGCGGGCCAGTTGCGACATGCAAAAGGAGCGGACAAGGAGTGGTTGATGTGCGCTACAGTCGCTGTGTTCTCTGTTCGGACCAACATGTGCTTGCCCTGAACCAAACGCAAAAAGCACTGTCAGTAACTCCAGGCAATTGATATGCCAATGCAGCCGAGGGTCTGTCCAGACCCCTGAGGCTGCATGCCCCTTGTATACAGCGCCCCAGCCTGTCTTGGAAGCATCTGTCGTTACAACGATGCGCCTGGACACTTGCTTTAGGGAAATCCCTGCCCGTAGAAACAAAATGTCTTCCCAAGGACTGAAAGTTTTGTGAAACAGATGTGTGATGTTCACACGCTGTGTACCTTGGCGCCTTGCCCATCTCGGGACATCTTGGGTATGAAGTTAGTGCTACAGCAGTCTTGTGTGCATCAGGCCCGGTGGTGAGAGTGGAGCCGAAGGTGCCATATGTCCAAGGTGCCTCTGAGAGTCTTCAGGAGGGCACCCTTTCCCAAGAGGGTTGTGACTTCTGCTTGAAGGTCTACAGCATTCTCGCCCTGAACTGTCTTTGTAAAAGAATGCCGTTGAACTATAGCGAACGCCTCATGAACTGGATCGCGTAGCCGAGCCAGGTGGTCCTGAGGAGCCAACGGGAGGGATTGGGGAGGCCACCCAATCGTCCCAGGACTCTGCTAGCAGTCTTGCCAATATGTGGAGACATCAGGTGAGTGCCCAACACATCCTGGTCTGCAGTCTCAACATCTGCCTGTCTCATGGAGGGCCATAGCGCTGTAAGATAACCAAGAGGAGGAGGAAATGCTCTTACTGACCATGTGGTGGCTGTCTGCCGGAGGACAGATGGCCGGAATGGGGCCGAATCCACCTCTCATCTCGCCAGGTTAGTTTGCCCGTCTTCCCTGGGTTGCTCATCTGAGGAACGCTTCGAAACCTATCGAGGGTTCTTGGTAGCCTGCTAACGAGCTGGCATCGCCACCTTCCTGCAAGAATTTTGACCGTTGGGCCGATCTGGCCACAGGCCCGGCTACTGCGGGGCCTCAGCATTTCTTGCAGTGGGCCGTCCTTGGCGATAAGCAGGCGGGGGTTGTTGGGGCTGCAGGGCTGGAGCCCGACTCGCACTTGAGGCAAGATATATGATGGCCTCTGCCTGCTTCTTCATCATGAAGAACTGCCGTGCAAATTCTTCCACTTGGGAAATAGGCCAACTTGGGAAATGGGGGCTTTGAGAGAGCGGACTTCCTAGCTTACCGCATTTTCACCAGGTTAAACAACAGGTGATGCTACTAGACCACCAAAGTGGACATTGACCTCCTATTTGGGAGCTCCAAATAGGAAATCAAGCCATGCTAAGACAGACTACCAACACTGAACACAACGATCGTGTCGATCATTAGGGGAGAAGTAAAGCCACAACCAGAAGGGAACGGAAGGAAAGGCATGTTTATCAACGCACAATCCCAAACTCTTTTTTACAGAAATTACTCTTTTAGGAAGAAGATTTGCTCTTCAAGATCGCCGTTGAAGCACCCAGGGAAACTCTTACAACACTTATCTGTGTTTGAAAAGGGAAAGACTGCTGCCTATGCCATAGAGCCAACAACGAGGAGGTGAATGGTGCTGCTTCTCACAGAGAGACGCTGCAATCGGCTCCAAAAAATAGAACAAGTGAGCAGATGCCACACTGGCCTATTTATACCCGGATGTCCGGGGCGTGGCCAGCTATGCAAATTCTGTACACCCAATCTCACTGGCCCTTTCTCAGTGTTGTCAGAGGTGTTTGGGCTCCCAAGATTGACCCCTAGTGTCGTACAATCAACACAACGTCTGAGTGAATGACAGAAAGGGAACCAGAGTCCTCCACTCAGGCGGCTCCTCCATGGGTTGAGAACATAATGATTACGATAACAGTTATTTATTTTTGATAATTATTTTATTTAGATATAGGTGTTCAATAACTGGTTTTAGTCTTGTTTTAGTCTTTTCATTTGTTTTTAATTTCTTTTTCTTTCTTTCTTTCTTTGCCTAAATGTCTTTATTTTCATTAAATATAGTTCTTAATGCAACATATTTTACCGTTTAAACATGTATACAATATTTCTTACATTTAAACTCATTTAACAGGCATTTTAGTAGTAAAAATGAAACATTTAATCATCGCGAAAAGATCAATGTGGCTTGTTTCAGGTGACTTGGTTTACTTTGCAGAAATAAAATGATTTACAGCAAAGAAACTTCTATAGATTAAATAAAACATACACAAACCTATATTTTTCCAAAGAAATGCAAGTCAGCGACACTGAGAATCTACTCTCACCTGAAGAGGATGGAAAAATATCTGTGCTCATTACTGGGTTACACGAAAACTACCCAAACACTAAAAGGAATTTGATGCAATAAATGTTGAAATAAAATAATCATGATTTTTAAAGTACATGTGCACACTATAAAAGAAACTGATGCAAGCTGGTAATCACTTAAGTATATGGGTTTTGGATGGTATTTAATAGATTACACTAGCCTACACTTGGTCCACCTGTGTTTCTCTCTCAAACACACATACAGTAGGCTACACAGCATAAGCTTACCTTTCAGAAGTGTTGGGCTTTAAAACTTATCAGACATCACCAGCAAACATCAGTCATCTCTGATTAGTTTTAATCATGCATGTAGTTTTGCATGTAGAGTTTTGACGCCACAGGTCGAGGGCGCAGAAACAGCATATAAAGCAAAGTTAATTTAGATTTAGAATAACTAATGGGGTGATAACTGTGAGTGCAATAATTCCAAATAAATGCCCAAAAGATAAAAATAAAATCTGTCCTTTTTGCCTTGTCCTTCTCTGCCTAGTTCGCCTATATGCACGCGCCAGCCCTGTGCGCATGCATCGTGATACTCACCAAAATGGCACTAGGGTGACACAGAGAATTGTTGGGTTTTTTTTTTTTTGTGCACAAAAAGTATTCTCATAGTTTTTATAAAATTGCAGTTGAACCACTGATGTCACATGGACCATTTTGTCGATGATTGGTACCTTTCTGGGCCTTGAACTTGGAAGAACCCTTGCTGTCTATGGAGGGAAAAGCTGTCAAAAGTATCTTAATTTGTGTTCCGAAGATAATCAAAAGACTTACGGGTTTGGAACAACATGAGGGGTGAGTAATTAATGACAGAATTTTCATTTTTGGGTGAACTATCCCTTTAAGCCATTTTGTGCTTGACATGGCTGGGATAGTTACTGTTGTAAGAGGCGCCACAGAGAACAGAGATGTATGATAAAAGTGTTTCTTTATTTGGATTGCCAGAGAAAGACATTTTCTGAATATTTTGTTTTGCCAAGCAATGTAAATTGGCAAATTCTCTTGGTATGCTGCATTGGAGATTATGAAAATAAGATGACTGTGTTTGTGTTCTCTCATCTGCGCCTTCTAAGTAGATCACCTGCAGAACTTTCCAGTCCCATCTGTGCTTTTATGGAATTGTAGTTTTTTGTTTTAAATGAATTGTTTTTTTTAAATGGAAGAAAAATTGGTTGCAATTTCCATTTCAAAATGACTTCAAGTATTAGATGATGATGTAAATACCAACACTTCACATGAGATTTTTTTTAAATTCTAGAATGTATACATAACACTGATTCCATATGGTTGCAGAAAGTATGTACCTGCTGCCATATAATGTGTTTTCATCACTCTTCACAGATACACAGGTGGGCTCTGCTGATTCTGCTCTCTTATGAAGGACTGAACTGTAACAGAAGACTCACATAAAGCAGAAGTGCAAAGCTGTATCCTGTGGTTTTGTGTGAACAGCACATTGAATAAGAAAATATAAGAAAAAAAACTGGCAGCACATAATTCATAGCGAATTTCCTGCCTTAGTCTACAATGTGTACGTAATACAGTTAACATATGTTTGCAGAAATATTGTACCTGGTGCCAGATGATTTGTTTCTATCATTAAAACGCAACGGTAGATTCATAGACTGCTCACTCTTCATAGACACACAGCTGGGCTCTGCTGATCCTGTTCTTTTATGCTGGACTGAACTGTACCAATTTAGAAATGTACAGTAGCTTTATAAATGAGATTTTATATTATTCAAAAATAATGTCCTATGGTCAGGGAGAACAGACAGCTTTACATAGAACAGAAGTTAAAATTGTATCCTCTACTAAGTGCTTTTGTATGAAAAACAATTTGAACATGAAAACATAAACACCAGCAGATAATCACAATTATTAGGCAAGTTGTATTTTTGAGGATTCATTTCATTATTGAACTACAGTGGTCTCGGTTCATTCAAAATCCAAAACCTCAAACCCGAATATTTAAGGAAGTAAAAGTGAGGTTTTGGCTTCCTTAGGAAAAGAAAGGAAAAGGAAAGGACGTGCCCATACTCGGAATTTGTGCTCTGCATTTAACCCATCCAAGTGCACACACACAGTAGTGAGCAGTGAACAAACACACGCACGCACGCGCACACACACACACACACACACACCGTGAACACACACCCAGAGCAGTGGGCAGCCATATTGCTATTGCTGCGGCGCCCAGGGAGCAGTTGGGGGATCGGTGCCTTGCTCAAGGGACTCATCTCAGTCATGGTATTAAGGGGGGAGAGAGCGCTGCTTATTCACTCCCTTCACCTTCAATCCCCGAAGTGGCTGGGACTCCAACCCGCAACCTTTCAATTACAAGCCCGACTCCCTAACCATTAGGCCACGGCTGCCCCCTAGATAGTAGGCTGCTGCCCTGTAGATATTAGGAGAATATCTACGTGTGCCCAATTATTAGGCAACTATTAGTGTGCAGAATTATTATGCAACTAAATGAAAAACAACAAACTTATCATCTCACTTGACAGGTGTACAAAAATTCGTACCCGATTTGATGCACGGAACCGACCCAGACCCGTATTTAATTTTAAAGTGGGACCCGAACCCGTGCAGACCCGAGAAATGCCTTAAATTTACTACCCGGACCCGACCGTTATTCGTAAATTGTACCCGAACCCCACTGGGAAGACACAGACCAGACTGCACCCGGTCGGCACATATTTCAAAGGAAGCCGGCGCCACGGTCATGCTTTTATGGAGTATCTGCATTTATTCACATGCAACTGGATTAGATATCATGTGGTGGACTGTCATGATTTTGGCTAATGCAAGACACTACTGAATGATGCGCATCAGAGTCAGTGGCGGATTAAGACCCTTTTGTGCCCCTGGGCAACCACACCTAAAGTGCCCCACCCCCACCTCCCCCAATACTCCACCCACACTTTTTTTATTTGCAAAATTTCATATTAATAAACTTATCTGATAACAGAAGGCTACATTAACAGAAGTTATCCTTACAAAATCAGGTTACCACTTTTTATAGTGTTCTAAGATTAGATATAAATCTGAACAGTACAGTATGCAGCCAATTCAAGCATGTTTTATAGTGAAACCAACTGTTACAGGTATAATAATAATCCAATCTGTTCATCTCATCAGACTCTATGGCCAGCAAAAAAGTGGATAGTGTCTTTAGAGTCATTATTGTCCTCATGTCAGGACTCGGGTATGATCTGTCCGTTTTGCTGGGTTTTTTTTTCTATTTTTATTGTTTACTTGTTTTATTCGTTACGTCTCATTTTTATCCTCTTTTATTCGTTTGGGTTTCTCTCTCTCTCTCCCCCTCTGTTATCTTTTGGGGCTTCCCCGTTTGTTCCTGCGCCAGCTAATGCCGTCTGCAGTCAGCGCGCTGCTTGTTTGGCTCACCTGCTTCGCCTTACCTTTTAATTAGTCTGTCTGTTTCTCCTGGCTGTTCTCTTTGTCAGTGTGTTCTGAGACTTTGCAAGCTCCACCTTCGATTGTCTCCTGTCTAGTCAAGTTAACCGTGAGTCTGTTCTGCCCAGTTGGTGTAACGTGTGCTCTCCCCTTAGTGCTCGCTCTTCTTGGATTGTCTCTGTGGACCTGACCCGTGCTCTGGTTACTGACGCTGTTATTGTCTACCGTCTACATCCCTGTCAGCAGCTCTCTCGACCCTTTTCCGCACGACTATTCTCCTGCCTGACGATTTGGATTTGTTGTCTTTCTTTTCTCCCGGGGCTCACGAAGGCTGAGCGTCTTGCCCGAACGGGGTTTGGATTTTTGGATTTGTGGAACTGTCTTTTTCCTTCGGACTATTTATTTTGCCCTGCCTTTTGCCAGAGTGTCTGGCTAATAAAATTATTCTCTGCCCCATCCGCTCTTGGGTCCTCTCTCTAGCCTGACACCTCAGTTCATTTTTCATTTATTTATATTTAATTTACAAAATAATTTTCGAGTGTTTTACTCCCTTCAAAGAAATGTGTAAAACGGGTGTTTTCAGAAATGTGACAATGAGTGCATTGTCTTGTTCAGTGCCGGCCCGTCCAACAGGCGATACAGGCGGTCGCCTAGGGCCCCGCGGCCGCGAGGTTGTCAATTGGATTTTTAGGTGCGTTCGATTTTAAGCGACGCTGCGCAGAAAGATCGGTTTTTAAAATCAAAGTTCCGCAAGAACTATAGAGCGCAGACAGCTCTGCATGCTTTCAACTCGCTCTTGCCGTACTTTAATGTCATCCACCGATCGGTGTGCGCAGCGCAATTTAAAGCCGCACGCACCTTACGTAACTAAGGTAACGCGCACCAGTGCTGTACAGGGCGGCATATGTGTCGAACTTATAAAAAAAAAATAAATAAATAAAATCAGTCTGTGCGTTCAAATTTACCTCAATAGAACGCGTGCATGGATCTGTTTACAAACCTGTCTATTGAGAACGTTTTAATGACATGATTTTGCTCCAAATTCATCAGTCGAGTTTTTGAATTAACTTCCTTTTTTGATCTGACGTGGTTTCACATCACAGAATGAGGCAAAATCATTATTTTATATAGTATTCTATAAAGTGAAAAAGGCTGTTTATTAGCAGTGCATTACATATGTATATAAAAATGCCCGATATGGCTCGAAGATAATCCATTTAGTCGCAATCGTACAGATATGTCTTTGTTTCATGAATCTTTATTAATTAACACCTTATTTTGTGTAGAAATAGGAATAATAATACTTCTCTAAGTTTTTTCTCCAGTGTAGCAGTCTAATTATTGTAATAACAATAATCAGAATTAGTCATATTGATAAAAACAACACTTAGGCCAAATTGTGCAGTCCTACACACAGACACAACAAACTCAGTGTTCTTTGTAATTTTTTGGTAAATAATGTCAGAAAACCTTTCTTGTTACAGTTCAGATTTTGTTGTTACAGTTCAGATTTTGGAAATCACTTAATATTGCCTCTATCAAAATAAAGTCTTGTTACACATTAATGCTATTTTTAAATTATTTGACATGAAAGAATGACAGCGAGATTAAAGTGAAGTTGTGGTAGAAATGGAATCCAAACAATATCTTTCCAGGGCTGGAAAAAGGATTTTTTTGATTGCTGTATACATAATATTTATGGCTGTAGTAAATTTATTTATTTATTTATTTTTTACATGCAGCATGCCCATGATCACAGACAGACTTGTCATATAAGGAAAAATTGAGCCACATTTAGCATGTTACCTTAAATAATTACAGACCCGGATCCAATGTAATTCAATAAGGATTTTTTATTTTTATTTATTTTTTTTTTTTCATGTGATCATCAATCAATCCTTAAAAACAAGCAGAATAGCCTGCATTTCCTATCATTTATGAATATTAAGGCCTATGTTTACTTTGTTTATGCTCTGTTGATTCTGTTTAGTTTTTGTGTATACTTAATCTCACTTGCACTCCTATTTTTTTTTTTTTTTTTTATTTTATTTTATCTGCTTAAATATTTTTTTTACATGTGTTACAATTAATGCACATTCACGCTTAAATATTGAAATAGTCATTTCATGTGCTTTATCTTCACTAGTCAAATTTATGTGACAGTTTTTTACATTAGTGGGGCCCATTTTCATTATCTTGCCAAGGGCCCCGCAAACCTACAGGCCGGCACTGGTCTTGTTGCAGGTATGGGAAGTATTTCAAATACATGTACTTTTTTTTTTTTTTTTTTTTTTAAATTGCATTTAACTACATTTAATCTTAGTATTTTTGTATTTTCAAAATACATAAGCTACTTTGTCAATCAACCTCCTTATTAGACTGCTGATTTCCTGCAGGAATAGGCAGTATTTCAAATACATGTATTTAAAATACTATTTAGAATCTTTGCATTTAAATAGGCTACCTTTGAAAAAAGTCAAATGTATTTTGTATTTAAATACATGTAATCTTATTATTTTTGTATTTATTTTGTATACTTGTTGGCACAGGAATTCAGCAGTCTAATAAAGAGGTTGACTGGCAAAAAGTATTTTATGTATTTTGAAAATACAAAAATACTAAGATTAAATGTATTTAAATACAAAATACAAAATAGTATTTTGTATTTCAAATACATGCTTTTTAAATACTGCCCATCCATGACTGTGCTTAACAAATTTATTGGACCACCACCCAATGTAAGGTTTGTGCCACTGCTGCCCCAGACTAAGTACTGGTGATTACCAAAATAATTTTTATTGTTTCTGTAATGGTTAATCCACCAGTATGTGTAAGATCTTTAGTCAAAGTAGTGTTTCTAATGCTAAAATATAATTATTGTTGGGATTCAATGGATTCATAGATAGATTGCACAAAAGGTTAATCAAAAGAAAGTGTTTGGGAGCAACTATAGAAACTATTTGGATGTCAGTAACAACAGAGACTATGGAAAAGTGCATTAAAACAATGTCAGCAAGAATGCAAGCTTTTATCAGGGCCAAAGGAGGCATACAAAATAAAAATAGAATATTTATTTATTTGCTATATTAGTTTTTGGTTAATATTTGTGAATAAAGACAATTTAGTCGTTTGTTATTTGCCTAATAAATTACAATACAAATTTTAGTTCTAAAAAAGTTTTTGACGGGTAGTCTAATAAGTTTGTTAATAGCTACATAGTTTTATGAGGATTTAAACCTAAAATAAAACTTACAAACTCACTTGTTTACACTCTGTCCCTTTCTTGATTGCCAACGGCTGCAAAGTACAACGTGAAAGTGGAAGGCTGACGCTCTGTAGCGAATTCACACATACAGTATATAAGTGAGGCATTTTAATTTCAGTTGAAGAGACGGGAGTTGCACGACGCACTGCACAGCATGCTCCAATATGAATCTGGTTGAGTAATATATAGGCGTCCAAACGAAAGCGCATGGGTTCACGCAATTTGTGTGAATCTGGTGATAGATCGCGCATCCACTGATTCAAGCAGGAGAAAAAAAAAACTTTCAACAAAATATTCAGGGGACTTAGTACGTTCTGATGAAAGGGTATGTATAGGCCATGGCTAAACAGACGTTTGAGAATACATTGCTTGTCTTACCAGAAAAAATTTATTTTGTGTGGTGCCCCTGGGCACTTGCCCAACTGCCCATATGGTTAATCCACCTATGGCACTGCACCATCGTGAGTGTTCAATAACAGGTGCGTCCCTTATTCAGTAAAAGAAAACATGCTTAAAGCTCCACTCTCTTATGAAGCTTAAAAGGGGTAATTCACATGAGACAGCTTGATACCGTCCGCTTGCAGTACTAACATTAACTTTACGTTTTTTTCCCCGCCTTATTTCCCGCTCACATTTTTCTCATCCTAATTTTACAAGTTCGATCGATTCGGGTATTACAAACAAATGTTAAACAGACCCGAGACCCGAGGTAATAGATTGGGACCCGACCCGGACCCGGCTGATCATTTAAAATATAGACCCGTACGGGTCCCGGGTTCTCGGGTCTCGGGTCCTCTGTGAGGACCTCTACTTCTGGGTACTCCAGGCAGGTTGCAGTTCTGGAATATGACAGCACTGAAGGATAATGGGTTCCTGGCAGCTTCATGTTTGATTCTTCTCAAAACTTTAGCAGTTAATTTTCTTTTCTTTTCTCAACACATTTTTTGTGACCCTGTTGACAATTTGCAACAAAACTTTGATGGTTCTGTGATCACACCCCAGTATTTTAGCAAATTCAAGAGTGCTGCATCCCTCTGAAAGACGCAAATTTTGACTTTTCATAGTCAGTTAAATCTCTTTTTTGCCCTATTTTGCCTGAGGAAACCGAGCTGCCTAATAATTATGCAAACCTTGAGGGCCACACCCTCTCTCATTACACAAATACACATCACTTGATATCTTTAAACCCAAAACCATTCAAGTTTGTACAGCTTGGAGTTGGAAAATATGCATAAAAAGGATGATTTTGTAATAATACCCACTTGCCTATTAATTGTGCACACAGTGTATATTTCTTGTCTTAGTCTACAATGTGTACATAATACAGTTAGCATATGTTTTATGAAATATTGTACCTGATGCCAGATGATTTGCTTCCATCATTAAAACGCAGTGGAAGATTCATAGACTGATCACTCCTCATAGACACACAGCTGAGCTCTGCTGATCCTGTTCTTTCCTGCTTGACTGAACTGTAAGAGTTTAGAGACACAGCTTTAGGAATACATATGAATGAATATTAGCATATACATATTTACTGTATGCACTATATCTTATTTTACTGGTTTATTATTATGTGCCATTTTGAGTCTTTAAAGAGTACCTGACTCCTTCACAAAAATCTCCATCACTGGATGTCTCTGTGTTGTCCATATTGGAACTGCATAGGTGGATCAGATGAGTCTGATCTCTTACACACCCATCTACAAAATGTAAAACAGTTTATTTCACAGATACTACTGTAGAAAATAGAAACAAAATCTTATGTCATCTTGTGTTGGGACATATGCAAAATAAAAAATAAAGTAAAATAAAAAAACTCTTGGAGAGCTACCTAACAACCCTAACAACTGTTTATACTGATAAAAACATTTTACCTTTAGATTTAGTAGTAAGCTGGAAAGTAATAAAAGAAAAAATGTTAGTGTTTCTTAACAATGTAATAAACAAAAAAGTGCCTAAATCCATACAACATATCCATCTGTCAAAATAAACATGATTACCACAAGATAGCCACAAGTTCTCATCTACATGCAGATATGTCCAGCTTTGAAAACATTAAGCAACTTTTCAAAATTATTATATGAACGAAATCAAAAATGAAGTAAATGGCGTCTTGAAGTAGGTTACAAGCCCAAGCTTTTAAAAACTCACGTGCACTACAGTCATTACAGCTCAGGGCGTCCCGAAGACCAATATTTTAACTATTCCTAAAAGGTACATTTCTTCGTGGCCATGCAGTAACACAATTTATTTATTTATTTATTTAAAGTTTTTGTCATCTATAGAGCGCTTAAACCCGGAAACGATGACGAGTAACTTTAAGCTTAGCAAGTACAGAATTTTCTACTGTAATTATACTTCACTTGCCCACACTACACAAATATGTAATTAACTGTGCTAATTAAACAAATTTAACTAACACAAAGGTCAACTGGACAAGGGCAAACTTTCCTATGTACAATAAACGGCCTCCCCACTACAAGATAACCTCCAACGTTCACACTTGTTACTGTGCAGATTTACCAATATGTATAAAGCAGCTACGTACAAGTACAAGAAAACTTAACGCGTGCTGTTGAGTCCATAAAACGATAAATTTGATACTCACACTCTCTGCTATTTTGATAACGGAATGGAGTTTTTTAAATGGCAACCGAATGAAATGAACCGACTTTCACTTTCTTAAGTCAAGCAAAACCATTGCAGGAACAAACCACTGCAGTGAAGTAGGGTAGTTGACAAATAGGCAGGAAGGGAGAAGTGCATATTGGTCATTCTATATTTGTGGGTACATCTCATGTCCTTGAAGTAACTTTTTAATAAATTTTCATCAATGCTTAATTTTCTAGTGCACAATTTTCTAGTGAAAATTCCCCCCAAAGGAATGGTTTGTCCCATTCCTGCATATTTTGCACAGTAAGAAATAAATATGATTATATTACCTCTAGAAGCACATGGATGAAACACTAGAACGTATGTTCTCTCTCTTTCCCCTAATATTGGTTAAACTAGCAAACCTGTGTCAAGAGTGGATTAACAAGACACCTTAACTGAGTTTGTAAAATTTAACAAGACACTTTAACTAAAACTCATTGTTTTGTTTATGAAAATATATTTCTAAACATACCTTATGCTCAGTGTTGAGCCAAATTTGGAAAAAAAAAACAACATCTATTTAATGGTAACACAAATCTATTGGATAAAATTAACTTAGCATAAGATCAAAAGAATGAAAACTATTGGTTGTGAACACACATCTCAGTGTGGGAGAAGTAAAGAAGCTGATTGGCCAGTGAAGTCGCATAAGTCTCATAGAGGCAGGTGCAACAAGAGTGTGAGTACCTGCATACAGAGAGTTTGCTAAGTGGTCGTGTCTGTGCTACCAAAGTTGTTGATGCTGGTTATTAAACTAAGGGAGAAAGATTATGAAATCTACAGCGATGTAACCAACAAGCTGAGTAAACTTTGTATGTGTTCATCAACTTCATGAGCCGCTACGGGTAGGATAAAGACTAGTTTTTCTGAAAGACTATGAACTTTTACATGAGAAAATCTGCGTGTAACTTCTTTGTAACGTGCAAGTTGTTTGGTATCACTAGCGGTTTTAGCGTTCATATGCTACTTAACCATGCGCTAAGCGCGTTGTTTTGGTTATTGAACTCAATAGGGTCTGGCTGCAGACATGCGCCTGCACTCTCAGTCACCTGCACTAACGCAAGTGACGTAATTTGCAGTCTATTTTATTTTTTACTTTATTTTATATATATTTTATATAGAAATTTGACTATTTGAAATTTGAAGAGAAAGCACATAAAATGACTATTTCAATATGTAAGCGTGAATGTGTATTAATTGTAACATTTGTGTATTATGTATAAAAAAAAATACAAATTTTAAGTGGTAAAACATGTTCGGTTAATGCTATGGAAGGAACACTATGCTAAAGTTTTACAGAAATTGTTGTATTATCGTTAACGGAAGAGTAGGTAAAAAGTACTGAGGATGTTCTGTAAATTTACAGAATTTTCCGTTTCTGAATTGAAGGAAATGTCCGTAATTTTAACAGAAAATGACCTTTTTTTGCCAGCACATTCTCTTTTTTATTATTATAAATTATTATTATCCGGATTATTATTATTTATTTAATTATTTATTTATTTATTTTAGAGTATGAGATTCACAACTACTTGCTAAGGAACTCGTGTTCACGTAAAGTAGCCTTATTGACAAGTTTGGGTGAGTAAGGGCAATACTCATAACATGTAGTACTTTCGGTGCCCTGTAGTAGGAAGTATCACGTCTTTTGTTGCAGAAATAAACTGCTGCAGAAAAAGCTAGATTCCATGCAAAATGTAATGTGTAACTGCAACACTCATTTCAAATGTAATGGAGTACAGATACTCGTTCAAAAATATAGTGAAATATATTTGTAGTGAAAAACTACAAAGTTTCCAAAAGACACTCAAGTACAGTAATTAATTACATTGACTCAAATACTTTACACCTCTGATATCAAACCTTGCGACGTTGTATTGGCACTTGAACAACAGCTGCTTTCTTAATTGATTTTATTTAACAGACTTGCACCATTTTATAAATGTATTTATCTACAAAACAAAAAATATCATGCAAACTTCCGTGTTAAAAATGACCTTTGATACTTAAAGCCCGAGACACAAAGCATGATCTTCGGCTGTCGTAGCTGATTTTCTTCAGATCACAGCCCAACCTGTTGGCAAGCTTACTGATTTACAAATCGGGCTTAAATTTGGCTTAAAATCCTGTAGTGTGTACTTGGCTTTAGGTTAAGTCTATTTAGCTGCTTTGTCAGTAGTTAAATGGAAAAATTAACCGACCGCCCTTGCCGACCCCTGATATATACAGACCATTAAAAAAAAAAAAAAAAAATCTCATGTCATTATCTAACCATCTTAGAACACAGTGTTCATTTTTAGTAAAAATGATTATTATTATTATTTTTTTTTTTTACATTTATTTTTTTTTTGATAAATGCTGACAAAAACATTACAATTGCTCTGTGTTACGTCCCGGCAGATGTGCTTTCGCGTGTGGGTGTGTCTCGCTCTCCCTCTCTCTCGCGCTCTCTCTCTCTCTCTCTCTCTCTCTCTCTCTCTCTCTCTCTCTCTTTCTCCCTCTTGTTTCTCCCTCCCTGTCTTTTTCTCAGGTACAACCCCTTTTAACTGCTATGGGCTAAGGAGGCTGTCAATCATCATCATCTTGAGTGACGTGATGGCTTCTGCGGCCAATCCTATTTACCGCCAATATTTTAAAAGATGACTAGTGGAACGCCAAGGGAGAGGCACCGTTTGCGTTCCTGCTTTGTTTCTTTATTTATTAATTTGCCTCTCATCATTTCTTTTGGTTTTGCTATTTTGTTATGTGTCGTTGTTAAAGTTTAAGTTGTCATCTTGTTCATTTTCCTTGTTATTTTCTTTAGCATTTGTGTTTATTTTGATGACAACCTTTGCGTTCTTCCCCAGGAGGTTTTGGACAGGTAATATGTCACGTGACATACATATTGCAACATCTAGCGATCTTTATGTATAGATACACTAGTTTAGAAGTGGGCGCTGCACTTGTATTTTTTTGTTTGGTAGTTTTAGAATAGGTAAGTTAGGGCGTCTAAAAACGCCGAAGACTTACTTTGATTGTTTTCTTTTCAGTTAGGTTAGAGGTTTATATTGAGTTAGTTTGTTTTTGTTTTGTTGTTTTCTTTTCTTTAGCGCCACTTACGTCCAACTCTCTCCTGCGGGCTTATTATCTTGGGTTTTTTTTTTTTGTTTGTTTTCTTGTGTAAATATTGTATATAATTTACTCTTTTGTTAAGTCTTTTCATTATTATTATTTAGTATTACTCTTGTTATTCTTTTCTGTTTTTCTCTTTATTTTGTAAAATAAATTAACCTTCGTTGGCATTACTTTCGGTTTGTGCTTTGTCTTTTTACTCCTGCACATCACAAAACTGGTCACAATCTAACTGTTACAACTTCCAACCCTAGATTAAGATCAAGAAGTCGTAACACTCTGAATACAAAATGGTAAATATTTAATTGATGAGTTATCAATATGTAACCAATGACAACACCAATAATACAAAACAGTTACAACATTGCTGCATACACTTTTGATTTTGCAGAACCGAACATAAAAGATTTTGTACATTGTTTATCTTTTGAACAAAATATAAATACAAATTTAAATCACACCTACCTTTGTAAATCATGAGTATTTTGAACTGTTTTCTTTGAATCATGTTTATTTATTGCACAAAGAAAATGATGACATCAGCATAGAAAAACGATAGGAGCATAGAAATATAAGAAAGATACAAATAAAATAAACTGCTTTAATAAAATTCCATAGTCTTCACTATATGAATGAAATTGTACATGCATGATCATGTATGAACATATGATTCTTATTAGGGCTGCACAGTGGTTTACTGTGGCATTAATAGTAATAAAATGTAAAATGCCAGTGTAAACAATTTTTTTTTTATTTTTTATAACTGTTCCTGGAATCTCCCAGCACTGCACATTTTGGATGTTTCCCTTATTGGACAAACCCAGCTAAGGTCATGCAGTTTCTACTGATCAGCTGTATTTAATAAGGAAGACATTGAAAATGTGATGTCAGTCATTAAAGTAATCCGTATTAAAATAAGAAAAAATAAATCCTAAATCCTAAAGAATCATGTCAACTTGTGGAAAATGGGCATCCGATGACCCCTCTGAGACATAATGGACTGTTTCTTTACATGTTTAAAGCTTATGTGGAATAAAGAGAACTTAGTTTGTGCAGCCTCATCTCTCTTAAACCGTTTGGAAAAGGTTGGAATGACAATAGACAAGGGAGAGCTCTGCCAGAAGAAGCAGCCAGGATATGTAGTTGATTCATGCAAAGGCATCTAATGATCAAACTATACTGGGATCTAAGATCCTTTAAAGTGGTCACATATGTGCCAAATCTTGCAAACCGTACTTAGACCTCTGAAAAGGACCAGGTGTGAAAACACTCTTAAGGACCTTTCACACAGAGCGCAGTTGTGACGCAAATGTACGACACAATGCTCTTGAATCAAAACAATAGATCCCTATGGGGCTATTCACACCAGACGAGATCAACTGCGGCATGACAAAGCAAGATTTTTTTTCAATCAGCATGTTGTTTTTTTTCCCCGTGATGAAATGAGCCGTCCAATTAAATATGAGCTTTAGATCACTTGCTCAGAGGCACTGCTGTTGCACAAAATGGCGTGACTGGTGGTGCACAAAAAACTGTTTTGAAAACCAGCGTAAACACAAGTAAAGTATTATTTATATTAGAAACACAATTCAAGAATGCAACTTTGCTTTGCTTCATCGAGTTGCGCTCAGTGTGAAATGGCCTTTAGTCTCCGCTGCACGATTTAACTAATTTGTCATGTTGGAGAGTAGGGGGGAGGTGGAGAAAGTGGGAGGGGAGAAGAGGTGTTAGGGGGAGGAGGTTGTGAGGGGAGGAGGCCATGAATGGAGAAGTTGGTGAGGGGAGAAGGTTCTAGGGGGAGAAAGTGGTTGTGAGGGGAGAAAGAGGTTGTTAAAGAATGAAGAGGTGACGGAGGAGGTTCTGAGAAGAAGAGGTAGTCAGAGGGGGTGCATGGGTAGAGCCATGACGGGGATGTCAGTGTGCCAAATTGTTCCACAGGACAGAGGGTTGGAGTTGATGTGGATATTCTCTCCATAAATTTGCCCATGAAAGACAAAACTGTATTCCTGGAAATAGACGGAGGAGGTTCTGAGAAGAAGAGGTAGTCAGAGGGGGTGTATGGGTAGAGCCATGACGGGGATGTCAGTGTGCCAAATTGTTCCACAGGACAGAGGGTTGGAGTTGATGTGGATATTCTCTCCATAAAGTTGCCCATGAAAGACAAAACTGTATTCCTGGAAATCCTAAAATAAAACAGTCACTTAAACGTTATAAACTGTAAATACACTAATTAAAAATATATTTCTATTTAAGTAATACTGCAGTGCAATTGCAAAAGTATACTAAATACCACTGATAGTTGAATTAATTTTTAGTGCACTGAAATGAAGTATAGTATTTTGCAAAAATATACAGAGTTTTATTAGTGTATTTCTTAAAAGTGTGCTTTGAATGATTTAAAAAATTTGTTTCAATGTAAGTACACTTTTATATAGTTATCTTAAGTTTAAATTTAATTGATTTTATTTCAAATATATTAGTAATGTAATAGTTATTAGTTCATTTCCCCAACTGTGCTACTAAAGTACACTTTATATGAATACTTTTTATATATACTATCACTAAGTTCTATTTGGATTTTCATGAAAAATACAGTAGAAATGTACTACTTAAGTAAAACCCTATAGGTTACTGTGATGTGTGGATTATTCATTCATGTGTGTTAAAGACATAATAAACAAGTAGTTAAGTACATCATATAAAGAGAATGTTAACATAATTACAATCTGAAATTAATTATTTAATCTACAAAAATATGTGGACAATACATTTCTAAGTACATTTTGTATATATTCGTTATATTAGTCTTGTATTTTTAATAATTACGTGTATTTTCTATGTATGATAAGTATATTTAAAAAGTGTATGAATTTTTTTCTTGAAACTAAATTTGTAAATATACAAAAAAATTATTCTTCAGTACTACTTATGATAATCTCAAGAACATTTAAGTGTACTCAACTGTGCTATTTTGTGACAACATGAATATGATGTCCCAAAATATCACAGTTAAGTACACTTAGATGTTGTTAAAATTATCATAAGAAGAACTAAAGAATATATATTAGTATATTAAGTACAAAATTAGTGTGTGAAAATAGAGCACCTTAAAAGAACACTCCACTTTTTTTTGAAATAGGTTCATTTTCCAACTCCCCTAGAGTTATACAGATGTGTTTTACCGTTTTTTAATCCATTCAGCCGATCGCCGGGTCTGGCGGTAGCACTTTTAGCATAGCTTAGTATAAATCATTGAATCCGATTAGACCATTAGCATCTCACTATGAAATGACTAAAGAGTTTCAATATTTTTTCTATTTAAAACTTGACTCTTCTGTAGTTGTATTAAGACTGGCGGAAAATGAAAAGTTGCGATTTTATAGGCCGATATGGCTAGGAACTATACTCTCATTCCGGCGTAATAATCAAGGAATTTTGCCGCCGTAGCATGGCTGCAGCAGGCGCAATGATATTACACAGCGCCTGAAAGTGACCGGCACTAAGTTTGTGTATAGATGCAGAATTGCAGCCGGCAGAGTTGACGGCTGCGTAATATCATTGCGCCTGCTGCACGCATGGTACAGCAGCAGAGTTCCTTGATTATTACGCCGGAATGAGAGTATAGTTCCTAGCCATATTGACCTATAAAATCGCAACTTTTCATTTTCCGCCAGTCTTAGTACACGATGCAACTACAGAAGAGTCAAGTTTTAAATAGGAAAAATATTGAAACTCTTTAGTCATTTTATAGTGAGATGCTAATGGTCTAATCAGATTCAATGATTTATGCTAAGCTATGCTAAAAGGGCTACCGCCAGAGCCTGCGATCTGCTGAATGGATTCAAAAACGGTAAAACACATCTGTATAACTCTAGGGGAGTTGGAAAATGAACCTATTTTCAAAAAAAGTGGCGTGTTCCTTTAAGTACATTATGGAAGTGCACTAAGGCCCAATCCCAATTCTACCCCTTACCCCTACACTTTCCCCTACCCCTCAGTTTGGCGCGTTCACATGTAGGGGTAGGGGTGTCTCAATTCTCTTTTGGTTGGAGGGGGAAGGTGAAGGGCTAGATAGCCCTCCAAACGAAGATTTTTCGGGACCTCAGTTCAAACGAAGGGCTAAGAGAAATTTCCAACATGGCTGCTCACTCGAGCAAGCAGACCCATAAATGTAAGTAATTTTTGCCATTAATAAGGATTTTTATGACAATTTTTCATTATATGTATATTACCTTCAATCTTGTGTTTGTGCTTATGGTGATGTTCTGTAAAGAAACGTTTGCAAAAAAATCGCTAAAGTTTGCTAGCGGATAGCACTGATTGCACGATATTAGAAAATATATTTTTATGTCATATACCTGGTGACTTGACTGCATGTTAGAAACAAATATGAAAGTCTAGTGGCAAGGCAATTTGCTTTAACCACGCATGTGGTAACACATTGTATTGTTTTGTTTTGTTTACGGCCATATGTGTACTTGTAAATGAACGATGCTTACACTATTTGTACTTTTTGCAACATGACAACATTAATTTATATTCTGTATAGGGGCGGCATAGGGGCATGTCCTCTGACGTAACATTAGGAGCTTGCGACAACGTATGATGACGTATGACAGTGTAATAGTGGTGTCCCATTTCTTAGGGGAAAATTTTTAACCCTTCCCCTTTCTACTTCATTGCAAGAGAAAGGGTGAGGGGTAGGCAAAGGGGTAGAAATAGAATTGGGATTGGGCCTAAGTGTACTGAAAGTGTTTTACTGCACTTTTTTTTCACCTGGGATGCTTGAATGGTTTAAAATTACATTAAAATTAGGGGTAACACTTTACTACAGGGACCAATTCTCACTATTAACTAGTTGCTTATTAGTTTGCCTATTAACATATTGCTGTTTATTAGTAATTATAAAGCACATATTCTGCATGACCATCTACATCCCTAATCCTATTCAATACCTAAACTGAACAACTACCTTACTAACAATGCTAAGACCTTCATTCATCTTCAGAACACAAATTAAGATATTTTTGGTGAAATCCAAGAGCTTTCTGACCCTACATAGACAGCAACGGAATTACAACATTCAAGGCCCAGAAACGTAGTAAGGACATTGTTTAAATAGTCCATGTGACCTTAGTAATTCAACCGTAATTTTACAAAGCAACGAGAGAATCACAACACATGCATGTGCATTCCTCTGCTCGTAAACAAGGCGCAGCGCACACACATGCAGAGATTGGCCCAGAAGAGATAAAATCGTGGAATAAAGTTGGTTTTGTTTTCTTTACTGTTGAACCACTGTCACATGGACTAGGGGAGAGCAGGGACGAAAGTAACGCGGGACAAAGCTATTTTCTCAGAGCCCGGACTATACTTGCTTTCCAAGCTATGACAGCACATTCAGCACACAACCCTTGATGGAGTTGAGAAATATTACATGATTTAGTCATTGCTTCCCGCTGTTAGGTCCAATAGGGTCTGGCTGCAGACATCTGCACCTGCACTCTCAGACAACGGCACTTCCGGAAGTGACGTCACCTGCAGTCGATTTTATTTTTACTTTATTTTAGTTAGTTATTTATTTCTTTTTAATTGAATTTCTCAACATTTTACAACAGTAGCCAGGTGGTGAAGACAAGAAAAAAGAAACTAAATTACAATGCCACTCGCAATCACCACCTGCACTCACTACCTGCACGTCACTTGCAATCCACACAAATGGTGCGTGTTGCCAATGGAGACAAGACGCTGTGGTCGTTAAACGATTAAAACTAATTTAATAGCATAAGGTACAGGGTCCTAACGTCATCTACAGGAGATAAAAACAAGACCCGCAAATCCGTGGCCACAGAACAGCAGAATATGAACGCAAAGTCTCTCGTTAAGCTTTTTCCTCCCGTAGAAAAACAGTAACACTTGATATGGCTTAATGTATTAAGATACATTAAGTGGCATTAAATGATCAAATGCGTAATATAGTTTATTAATTTAATGTACTTCTATCAATCATATGGCCATGAATGCGCAAACTTTCACTTTCATACTTGCCCAGCAAACGCTTAATGTGGCAAAACGGACTAAGATGATAAAGACCAAATTCAGTACAAACCTTACTGTTGTCAAAAGATATACCAGCAGATATGAACGCGCCATAAGAAAGGCATTATGTGATATTAAAAGGACCAACTCTGTATAGCCAAGCAGACGTGAACGCAGTGCGTTAATAGACCTTTTCCTCCCGCAGAAAATCAATATAAACAAAAGACAATGATATAAAACAGCTGTAGAGATTATTCTTTATGGGAAAACACGAATGTAGCACCCGCTTCGGATGTTATCACTCGATTGAATGGGCGTTATCAGTGGTTATCAGCTCATTGATATGGGCCAGAAGGGACCTGCTGCGCCTACTGGTAGGCTCAGAAGGCTGTTATCATCCATCCAAATGGTTAATCACTGCACGCATGTATGACGGTGAAATTACCACTGGCGTACCAGCAGGGGCGATCGTTTCCCCAATGCCATCAACTCCACGTGGACCAATGACCAGCGATTTAGTGCATTAAAAGATGGATTTTAGATGACATCAAGACACATACAGGTACCGTCTCGTAAAATAGTCGATCGTTCCGTGTTTATGAATTAAATTATTAATTTAAAATTTGCCTGTGGTGGGAAAGCGTTCATGTAACAAGTCCACACGTTTACCGTATTTTTACTATAGTAACTGTCGCTCGAACACATCATGTGTATTCAGTATAACCACAAAACATACCATGCTTTTACCACCGTGACCGTAGTTTTACTGTGGTGTTTATAGTTAAAGCACAGTAACCTCAATGTTTACTATGGGTTTACCTCAGTAACTGTAGTTTTACTGTGGTAATTGTTGTAAAAGCACAATAACCTTGATTCTTACTATGTTTTTACTACAGTGACTGTACTTTACTGTGTTATTTGTAGTTAAAGCACAGTAACCTCGATGTTTACTATGGGTTTACCTCAGTAGCCATGGTTTTACTGTGGTATTTGTAGTAAAAGCACAATAACCTTGATTCTTACTATGTTTTTACTACAGTGACTGTACTTTACTGTGGTATTTGTAGTTAAAGCACATTAACCTCAACGCTTACTTTCGGTTTACCGCAGTGACTATAGTTTTACTGTGGTAATTGTAGTAAAAGCACAATAACCTTGATTTTTACTATGTTTTTACTACAGCGACCGCACTTTACTGTGTTATTTGTAGTTAAAGCACAGTAACCTCAATGTTTACTATGAGTTTACCTCAGTAGCCATGGTTTTACTGTGGTATTTGTAGTAAAAGCACAATAACCTTGATTCTTACTATGTTTTTACTACAGTGACTGTACTTTACGGTGGTATTTGTAGTTAAAGCACAATAACCTCAACGCTTACTTTGGGTTTACCGCAGTAACTGTAGTTTTACTGTGGTATTTGTAGTTAAAATAACAACAACATCTGCACAGCAACAACAACACTTACAATGTTTTTACCACAGTAACTTTTTTAACTGTATGCTATTTGTAAAGCACAGTAATGACAACGCTTGCCATGCCTTTAATACGGTTTTGTGAAGTAATTGTAATTCAATATTTTGTTTCTGTCTTGCAGTTACATCGGATCACACACTCCAGCAGCTCTTTTAAGAAGTCATCTCTTGTAAAGGTTCTCTCTTTCTCTCTCTTTCTCTCGCTCTCTCTCTCAACTTTTTCTTTCCTGTTTTTCCAAACGAATCTGTAATTCATTTACACATAGTAGCCTCTTTTTCTGTGGTTTATCATGGCATATTTTTAAAACTCAAAATCAAATTTTGATCAATTCTTTCAGAAAGCTGGTAGAATTAACAGGAAACTTGAACTTCACAGGTAATTAACACACTGTCTCAACATGTATATATTTGTCTTTGTTTCAGCTGAAAGGGAAGACCAAAGGAAGTCCTGTCGTGGGATTTGAAATAGGCCATATTGTGCGTTTACGGAGAAGACCAAAAGCTGCAAAGGCAAACATTTCCAATGGTATGTCTGTGTTTGTCTGAGCAGCTTGACTGAAGTTTACTACAGTTATATTTGCACATCATGTGATATTTCTGAAATTTTGGTTTACATACCCCACAGCCCCATCAAGAAGAACAAAGTATCATGTTGAAGTAGTAATAATTTATGCAGTTTACCAAGTCAACAAATTCATATGATACTGGACAAGTGTACTTATACAAAATTCTACGACTTTCACTCTTACTGCTGTCATTGGCCATAGCTTCATCTCTCATGTAGTTTGTGCCCACTTGTGCTCCAGTGTTTATATCGTCAAGTTTATATTAAGTCCACTGAATTTTTTAATAACCTTTACAAATTGGTGCCGTCTCTTCCCGTTCTAACAATACATGATATCTGTCCACACCTCAGAGTCGGCCTTTCTTTCAATGTTGGTTTTTATTGAACACATCTAAGAAACAGAAGTCTGGAAATCTGGAAAGTTTAGACAAATCAGATCTTCAGTTAATTCAGATTACTTAAAGCTGTTCACACCAAGAACAAGAAATATATAAAATGGTAAATATTTTAGCATCCACACCAACAGATGATAACGGTGTATAGTTATAGTTATAGTTACAGTTAGAGTATGTTGTTGTCTGCTGCAGTGTGGACTCATCCTTGGTGTAAGGAGGCCTTTAAATTGCTTACAACAATACTGTCAGCATGTAATCATATTTAAAATTGTTCATATTAATATAGCTTGCTATTGGACAATACAGCTTTTTCTAATGCTGCTTTCCTCTCACTCTGTTAAACTTGCACACAAAATGTTGCCTTTCTCTGCCTTTTTCGCTTCCTCTTATTCCTTTACTACTTCACTTACACATTCTTTTGTGCTGTGTTGTAAGTTTTTGCATGATGGTCTTTTCTCAGACTCTGAATCTGATGTGTACAGATAAACTCAGGAGCCTGTTAAAGTTGCCAGGGAATGTGAGCTTGAACTTTATTATTATAACTGCTTAATTTATGTTTAAAAAATATATAATAATTAAACGTGGGGTCAATAGATATTTTCTTGTTTTACAGCTGGAGACCAAAAACGCAAAGAAAATCAGTCACAGCTAGCAAGTCAAACCAGTCCTGATGAATGAGGAATGAACATGACCCCAAACTGAAAAAGACAGAGAGCTGGAAAGTTGCACATTTCCATTGGTATGTATGTACTTAAGCAATACAGTTGTGTGTGGTACCAGCATTGACGCTGATACCTCAAAAGACAGCAGTTACAGTTACTTCAAGTTTTTCACACATGCATATTTTTATAGCTCCTAGAGTGAGCAAATCAACTGTGCCATTATCTTTGGAATTTGGGCAGGAACTGACCGAATACGGTAAGTACTGACACCTGCATTCACCAACAGTAATTCTCTGGAGTTATTGTTGACTTATTATTTTGTGGGTTTGTTTGCAGGAGGATGAAGCCACTTGATGAAGAGATCAATTCAGTGGCCACCAAGTGCAGCACTGCAGCCTGAACCCATCAGGTATCTGCTGTGAGGACTGCATTCATAAACAGCTCTACTGTGACAGCTCAGATGTTACGGCCCATTAAAGTAAACTTCACAACTGATCAACTGTAAGATAGTTATGGAGGGATTCTTTTGGCCCATACCTCCAACAACCTCCAACAGGAGTCAATGGTAAATCCAGTGCAACGATTTTAAATAAAAATACTTTATATTGTTTATTAATTCACCACATTATAAATACTTATTTTGTCCCTCCAGGACATCTACACCAGGTGGTGTGTGAGGAGGACCGCCAGAGACTCCAGCCACCCGAGCCGTGGACTGCTCTTACCATTACCATCAGGCAGATGTTATCGCAGAACCTTCACCAGCAGACTGCAAGACAAGTTCTTTCCACAGGCAATCAGACTGAACTGAACTTGTACCAGTAACACCACACGCAGCACATCAACCTCATATGCACTGCACTCTATCACTTACAGTGACTGGACTCTGACTCACTATTATTCTGTATCCTGATATTCTGTTTGCACTAATTCATACTGTAGTGCACTGCAATGGTATATGTGTACTGTAATTATTGTGCTTATTACTGTTTTCATTTCATGCTCTCTGTATAGTATAATATTTACCGTATATTGTTCTTTAGCTGTATTGAGTCCTTTATATATGTGTGTTGCATATATATATATATATATATATATATATATATATATATATATATATATTCAATACTTGTCATCCATACTGTCATGGTGCAGTTTGCACAAAAGACTTTCACCACCTGTACACTTACGTTCATAATATTGTTGTAAATAAAGTGATTTGATTTGAATTGGTCACGTCTTTTGTTCATCAGTTGTACTGTAGGGTGCTGCATAACAACTGCAAATTAAGTCATGGAAGAAGAAGATTATAATAGGGACATGGACAAGCAAGCAAGAGGAAGAAAACCAGGAGAGCTCTGATAATGAGCAGGAAACTGAATGTAATTCTGTGATGCTCAGGACATTTTACCATGCATACATTTGGATGGTTTCATCTGATTAAAATAATATGGTTTTAAATAACTCATTTTATTTCTCTTGAATATGGTTTGACTTTATATGCTACTGTCTTTATGTTGTATTCTCCAGTACATATTAGGGATGGTGTTTGGTAAATACACCGTTTAATTTTGTAAACAATACATATAATTACTGTTATTGTTTTAATAAAGACATGAACATTTGGTCGTATTAATGGCGTTACATGAAAGGCTGCAAGGACTATATTGCTACAGACAATTAATGCACAACTAAGGGTAATGCAGCAGGGAAAGATCAACATGAATCCTGTACTGTATTATAAGCAAGATGAGCATGCACATTACTGATGTTTAGCACCTGAAGAGGACAGAGATGAAAATTTTCGACACAGAGATACAAATTAGGTCTTTTATATTATCATTTTTTTGCATTGCATTAATTGTATGCACCATAAACCACACTGTCTGTACCTTGTCTTACTGAATGACACATTGACATTGTGATGCAATGAAGTGTCACAGTGTAATTACAATTACTTCACAAAACCGTATTAAAGGCATGGCAAGCGTTGCCATTACTGTGCTTTACAAATAGCATACAGTTAAAAAAGTTACTGTGGTAAAAACATTGTAAGTGTTGTTGTTGCTGTGCAGATGTTGTTGTTATTTTAACTACAAATACCACAGTAAAACTACAGTTACTGCAGTAAACCCAAAGTAAGCGTTGAGGTTATTGTGCTTTAACTACAAATACCACCGTAAAGTACAGTCACTGTAGTAAAACATAGTAAGAATCAAGGTTATTGTGCTTTTACTACAAATACCACAGTAAAACTATGGCTACTGAGGTAAACTCATAGTAAACATTGAGGTTACTGTGCTTTAACTACAAATAACACAGTAAAGTACAGTCACTGTAGTAAAACATAGTAAGAATCAAGGTTATTGTGCTTTTACTACAATTACCACAGTAAAACTACAGTCACTGCGGTAAACCGAAAGTAAGCGTTGAGGTTAATGTGCTTTAACTACGAATACCACAGTAAAGTACAGTCACTGTAGTAAAAACATAGTAAGAATCAAGGTTATTGTGCTTTTACTACAATTACCACAGTAAAACTACAGTTACTGAGGTAAACCCATAGTAAACATTGAGGTTACTGTGCTTTAACTATTAACACCACAGTAAAACTACGGTCACGGTGGTAAAAGCATGGTATGTTTTGTGGTTATACTGAATACACATGATGTGTTCGAGCGACAGTTACTATAGTAGAAATACGGTAAACGTGTGGACTTGTTACATGAACGCTTTCCCATAGGCAAATTTTAAATTAATAATTTAATTCATAAACACGGAACGATCGACTCTTTTACGAGACGGTACCTGTATGTGTCTTGATGTCATCTAAAATCCATCTTTTAATGCACTAAATCGCTGGTCATTGGTCCGCGTGGAGTTGATGGCATTGGGGAAACGATCGCCCCTGCTGGTACGCCAGTGGTAATTTCACCGTCATACATGCGTGCGGTGATTAACCATTTGGATGGATGATAACAGCCTTCTGAGCCTACCAGTAAGCGCAGCAAGTCCCTTCTGGCCCATATCAATGAGCTGATAACCACTGATAACGCCCATTCAATCGAGTGATAACATCCGAAGCGGGTGATCTTAATCCGTTATGCCACATTATGCCACGTTTTGCGAAGGAAAACACTATATAGCCTACATATACATTATTTTAATAAATTGTATATCGAGTTTGATCTTTTAATTTCATCTTAATACATTAAGCCATATTAAGTGTTAATCTACGGGAGGAAAACGCTTAACGAGAGACTTAATAATCTCTCGTTCATATTCTGCTTCATATTCATATTCGTTCATATTCTGCTGTTCTGTGGCCACGGATTTGCGGGTCTTGTTTTTATCTTCTACAGCTGACTTACAGGACCCTGTATGTTATGCTAAATTAGTTTTTTTTTTTTTTTTTTTTTTTTTTTTTTTTCATTTTTTCATTTTCATTTTATTTCATTTTTTTATTTATTTCATTCTTTAAAAGAAAAAAAAAGAAATGAAAAGTTTTAATCGTTTAACGACCACAGCGTCTTGTCTCCATTGGCAACATGCACTATTTGTGTGGATTGCAAGTGACGTGCAGGTAGCTGAGAGTGCAGGTGGCGATTGCGAGTGACATTGTAATTTAGTTTCTTTTTTCTTGTCTTCACCACCTGGCTACTGTTGTAAAATGTTGAGAGATTCAATTAAAAAAAAAAAAAAAAACTAAAATAAAGTAAAAATAAAATCGACTGCAGGTGACGTCAATTCCGGAAGTGCAGTTGTCTGAGAGTGCAGGTGTCTGAGAGTGCAGGCGCAGATGTCTGCAGCCAGACCCTTCTCGTTAGGTCCGGAAAGCAGTTTTCGAATACAATAAGTAAATTGCGGTCATTTTTTTTTTCAAATTAGTTGTTTTTTCTCATTTCATGTGTCACAGTAATGATCAATCTACATGTTATTTAGTGCTGTAATACATCCTGAAGTTTGGCTTTTCAGAGTTTTTCAGTATACAAGTAAATCGGATTTAAATGTCAGGACTTCCTGTCGGGACGAAAGTAACACTTGTTACTTTTTTCTCCCTACAGTGACAACAAGCGTTTCTTTTGTCCTGCAGCATGCTAATTTGGTGACTTTCCCTGTCTTGCATCATTTATGAAAACGTTTATTATAAATGTTTATGTTGTATTATACCAAAAGAATATGCCAAGAGTGAGGGTCAGAAAGACAGACAGAGGTCTGATTCAGCCACATGTTCATGAGAGGGCGTTTCTGGACATAAGCCTATCTGTCAGGAATATCAGTCTCAGGGCTGTTGCTACATCACATTTACCTTAGTCATATTTAGGTTTTAGCCATACCTTAGCTTTTCCACCTCCACCTATGAATTTCACTGTTACATTATGTTGAGAATTTATATTATGCTAATTTAATTTAATGTTCATTCCGTTAAAAGAAATGTTTTAGAAAAATAAGTTGAATAAATAAATAAATAAATAATTTAAACAATTCAAGTTTGTAGACTCAGGTTTTGAAACATCTGATGAAACTTAAATTTAAAAGGAAAATGTAATAATTTTTTTGCAAAGATTAAGGACAAAATATGTTTGCAGTCACATATTAACAAGGTCATAGTCATGTATATTTAATAAAAACAAGAGTAACACAAAAAATCTAGCTTGTATTCTTGTGTTATTTTTGACCCACCTGTGTGTTACTTTCGTCCCAACCAACGGGGTCGAAAGTAACAATGTGCAACTTATGTTCAAACTTGTCTTTCTACATTTTTACAAAATACCACCTGGTATTAATAGACCACACTTCTGAGTTATAGGCCACAGAAAAAATATATCTCTGTCTACAAATTTATCTTTTGAAATTATGTTTTTCTGAAAAATGGTACTTTCGTACCCACTCTTCCCTATTTTATTGATTGTCCTTACTACATTTCTGGGCCTTGAACATGGTAATTCCATTTTTGTCTTTGCAGGGTCAGAAAGCTTTCAGATTTCATCAAATATATCTTAATTTGTGTTCTGAAGATCAATGAAAATCTTATGAGTTAGAAACAACATGAAGGTAAGTAATTAATGCAAGAATGCTTCATTAATGAAGAACTATCCCTTTAAACACAATGTTCAACACAGTGTTCAGCGTAGAGACTGTAAAACAATGTAGAAACCAAAGACGAACTTATGACTGTTATGTTACAGTCATTTCTTCATAAAAATATAGACATACAACTATATAAATGTTCAGCTATAACATATGTACTTGAAATCATAGATACTTACAGCAGTGACTCTAGTTTATAATGTGGAGAATCCTTTATTGCAGTGAGCAGTTTACATCCTGAATCTCTCAGTTCATTCCCAGTAAGATCTAGTTCTCTCAGGTGTGAGGGGTTTGATATCAGAGCTGAAGCCAGAGCTGCACAACCTTCATCTATGACACCACAATCACTTAACCTGTAGAGAACAACGACACCTTGTTGGAGGTAAAGATGTGTCGTACTGCTACTGCTAGCTGTCACTGGAAATCAAAAATAGAATTTGTCTGAGTACCAAACTGTGTGTGATTCTCACCTGAGTATCTCCAGTTTACAGTGAGGATTCAAGAGTCCAGAAGAGAGATACTCAACACCAGAATCTCCTACTGTATTCCCAGACAGATCCAGTTCTTTCAGGTGTGAGGGGTTTGATTTCAGAGCTGAAGCCAGATAATCACATCCTGCAACTGTGATGCAACAATAACCTAACCTGTAGAGAACAACAACATACTCTTTACTCTCTTCGACCAGGTCATTGCTAGGCATGGAACAATTATAGCAAAATATACACATCACAGTGTGACATGCTATGTTTGCATTTGTTAATTTTTTTTTTTTTTTTTTTTTTAAATTTGGTCACCTCCCATGCTTTCAATAACTCTTTTGAACTCTTTCTCCGTAGAAATGTAATAGAAATGTAGAAAAGTCAATACTGAGAATCACTTCCTTACAAAGTGCCCCAAATACCAAACCAACAGAAACCTATATTATCCCAAAATAAACAAAATATTTTCCCAATTTAATAATTGCACCACAGTTGAAAAACTATGTTGCCTGCCATCACCCTAGGCACAGCCACAGCCAAGAAACCAATATCCAGTGAATATATTGCTACAGACTAGCCGACTACAAACTAACATGTGCATTCTGCGCCTGCATGAAAACTAAAGATTTAGCTGTCTATATCATCATCTTTTCTGTGTGTATGATCAATCTGCATAACAGTGACTGTAAAATATGTATTTTAGGTATGGAAATGACATATTTTGAGTTTTAATATTATATAACCCCGCTTAAACCCACATCCACCCCTCTCCCCGGCTGCAACCCCCACTGTCCTCTGTTTAGAAACTGAAATATGGTCACCCTAACTTATACACTATGTACTTTATTCAACCGTGTAGTGTATAAAATTCATAAGGTAATTTTTTTGCATCATCCGGTATTCAAAGTGCACATTTTCTTTTTGTAATTTTCTCACACTATTTCTAATACAAAACAGCATAGAACAGTACATACATATGTAAGTTGGGATTCACCTTAAAGGGGTCATCGGATGCTAAGTTCACTTTTTCATTTGAACATTAATGTGTGTTGTCAGTGTATGTACAAATCTACCCTATAATGATAAAAATCCATGCAGTGGTTTTTAAATAATCTGTAAAAATAATATCCCCTTTTTCAAATCGAGTCATTCTCAGATGCCTGTCGGTGTATGGCAAGCCGTTTTAACATTTAATCTAAAAGCCGTACTAGCCGTATCTATTTTCATGCTACTAGTACTTATTTTTTAGATACTAGTATCTTTTCCATTAAGTACTAGTACTTATTTATTAGCTACTAGTGCTTATTCTTTAGCTACTAGTGCTTGTTGTTTAGCAACTAGTACCTTTTTAAAAGATACTAGTACTTATTCATTAGATACTAGTTTTTATTTATTAGAAACCAGTACTCATTCATTAGATACTAGTACTTATTATATAGACACTAGTACTTATTTATTAGATACTAGTACTTATTCATTAGATACTAGTACTTAATTAATAGATACTAGTACTTATTCATTAGATACAAGTATCTATTTAATAGATACTGGTACTTATTTGTTAGATACTAGTATCTATTAAATAGATACTAGTACTTATTTATTAGATACTAGTACTTATTTCAATAGTGACTAGTAACTATTCTGTTGTTACTAGTAAAACATTTTAAATTTTACCATTGATTTCTATGTGATCTGTCATTGAGATATCAACTTTTCAGTTTTGACTAGTATGTATTCCAGTTGTGACTAGTACATAATTTTTATGTACTAGTAGTTAAACATTAGGTACTAGTACTTATTTTTTAGATACTAGTACCTATTATTAGATACTAGTACTTAATCATTACATACTAGTATTTATTTATTGGATACTCTAACCTATTAAATAGATACTAGTTCTTAATTATTACGTACTAGTATTTATTCATTATATACTACTTCTTATTTATTTGATACTAGTACTTATTTAATAGGTACTAGTACCTTGTAATTAGATACTAGTTCTTATTTGTTACATACTAGTACTTATTGATTAGCAACAAGTATTTATTCAAAAGATACTAGTACAAATTTATTAGATACTAGTACTTATTTGAAATGTTACTAGTAAGATTTTTTATTTCACTAGTAAAATGTTTAATTGAACTCTACTGTGGCCATTCAGACTAGTCACAACTTAAGACGAGTAAAAAAGCAGATCTGACTAGTAAGATAAAAATTGTTACTAGTAATAATTGTGAAAGATACTAGTGTCTAATAAATAAGTTCTAGTACCTAATGAATAACTACTAGTATATATTAATTAGTTACCAGTATCTATTCAATAAGTACTAGTATCTAATGAATGCTTACTAGTAATATTTAAATAGATACCAGTCACTATTGCAGTAATTACTAGTCAGAAATGAAAAGACGATATCAAAAACAAAATAACTACCCTTCCCTGTTCATTTGGAGATATCTTTAACCTCATAAAGAACTAGTAAGAATGTATTTGGAGATATCTTCTTTTAAAAAGATCATTACATAAACATGAGTACATCTCCACCGTCCAATCAGAGTCCACATGGTAATACAATACATTAATATGCTGAATTAATTTGATTGTTAAGTAGGGCTAAATGGCTTTGTATGTTAGCCTACCTTGCTAATTGGTTACCATGAAAACACAAGGAAAGATTACAAACCTGTTGTCCAACAAAAGTATAATGATATGTTTAGTCCAAATACACTTCACAACACCAGCTGAGTCTTTGAAATAACGTATGTTTGTGATCTGACATGGTTTTATTAAACAGAGGCAGAAATCATGCTACTTTATACTATTCTAAATGGTGATAAAGGCTATAGGTTAGCATTGCATTTTAAATTTACTTTATTTTTATAAAAAATACCCGAGATGGCTTGAAGAACACAGATAAAAGCCATATATTGTCACAATAATTGTTTATTTTATTCATGTTTCATCAGTAAAACGTCTATTTACAGCAAAAGCTGAATGCCTTTGTCCATAGAAGGGATTTCCTGGAACGTCATCAGTGAGTCTCAATTGTGGAGGGCGCCCTCCGGCGACGAGTATGAATGAAAAAGAAATTACATTAACTGAGTACTCATTATTGCTCACAAAACCCTGATTTGGGTAAAAAATAGCAAAGATAATTAAGAACTTTGAGGTAAACATTTGCAAATCCTTAAGTTTTCCTCAGTGTAGAGAAGTGTACTTTTTATTTTTCTTGCAGCTATGTTTATTATTATATTTATTCTTAAATGCTCAGTTTTTTATATTATAGTGAAATAGTGTTATCACAAAAGTAATATTCCTTATTTTGTTTAATGTTTCTATATAAAACTAATAACCATAATCTGGATGCTCATTTTAACCGGTTAACCGTTAACCGACAGAAAGAATTTTGACCGATTAATACAATCAGGTAAACGGTTTAAAAGGTCTTTTTTTCAGTAATTCAGTAATCAAAATATTTTAAAACGTTTTCTGGATGGTTGAAATAAAATGAAATAGCATTTTTTGAGAGAAAAAAGATAAATCGCTTAGGCCTATAACGTTAAGTCGCATTTTATTATTACATTCAGAAAGACCTGGTGTCGACGCGAAATATTTACAATACACTATAAACATAGGCTAGGCTATTTTAGTTCCCCTCACTCCACAAAAAATCCTTTCATTTTAACAGTATTTAGAAAAGAACAAGAATGAAAAATATAAGAAGCTCGGCGACAAGCCAAAACCAAACCATTTAGGCTAAAGCGAAACTGAAACTAACACTGGGTCTCATACGACACAAATCCAAATGTCTCCGTATTCAAGATGTATTTGAATGCTAAAATATTATTTGTTATGTAAACCTGGTTTTGTACTTCTCGCATTACAATATCCACATAAAAAAAATGTTTGGCATAATATCACGACAGTACGTTGATAACGATTAAGCAGTGTGATTTCCCCCCCCCCCCATATGTTTGGCTGATTGTGTGTGCGTGCGGCGCCGGCGCAATCACTTGATTTTCCTTGAGGGGAAACGACTCTTTACAGATGATCGAAACTGTAAACTGTTTGCTGTTTGTAAAATAAAGAAAAATAGGATGCCGCTTTCAGCCGTCTTCCTTTCACGCAGCACAAAAATGAACCAAAACTCTGCACACTAGCTACTTGTTGCACTTTTGTTTGTTTGTTTTATTAAGTAAAAAGATTTATCTTATAGGCCTATTCATTCATTATATATATATAGCCTAGCTTTATGATGTTTTTCTCCATTCGCAGAAGCTGCAGGTGATGCGACGTGTCCATGTGAATCCTCATGTTCTGTTGTTTGCTGCTTTTGGGCATGTAAAATTAATCCCGGAAAACAAATGTTGGTATTTTAACGGGTCACAGACACTTATCCTTTCTAAAATAATTAAATTCTAATTTAAAATAATCTTGTCGGTTAACGGTTAATAATCGGTTAACAAGCGTCGGCTGTCGGTTAGGAAAAATAACCGAAATTAACATCCCTACCATAATCATTATTAGTCATATTGATATATAAAAACAACATTTTTGGCCAAATTGTGCAGCCCTAGAAGTACAGCACACCTTTTTGTTTTATTTTATTAATAATATTTTTTGTCCTTTTTTCCAAATAAAGAAAATGCTTGTCCGAAAACCATAAGGGTTTGGAATCGGTATGCCCTGTACAGAACATTTATGTAAAAAACATTCAATGTCTGTAGCAGTGCTATATGCAAAAAAAGTTAACATACAACCCTGATATGATATTCATTGTTTTTACTGGAGGAAAAAAAGAGGAAATTAATACATAATACAATTTATGTCATTTCTCCATTCTGCCACCAGAGGGCACCCGATGACCAACCAAACACACACTTTAGGCTACTATGTTTACGAAATTACAGCGTCTACAAAACTGGCAAAAAAAAAAAAAAATGTTTTCTATGTGCTTGAGTACAAATGATTGTTTTTTTTTTTTTCTATGTGGTTTTATCAAAAAAAAAAAAAAAAAGTACATTGGTCACCTTGTTTCCGTTTCCTCTCTAATCTCTCTCGTATGTGGCTGGTTCATTAATATTCAACATACGATTACCATACTGGCAGAAATGCAAATTCAAAAAGTACTAGTATCTATTAAGTTCAGGATATCTCTGGTCTAAAAAGTTACTAGTAACTAAAAAATAAGTACTAGTTCTATTTTTTCTTAACAGAGAGATTGTAATTAAATACTAGTCACTATTGGAATAAGTACTAGTATCTAAAACATAAGTACTAGTATCTAATGAATAAGTACTAGTATCTAATGAATAAGTACTAGTAACTTTACAAAAGGCACTAGTAGCTAAAGAATAAGCACTAGTAGCTAATGAATAAGTACTAGTACTTAATGGAAAAGATACTAGTATCTAAAAAATAAGTACTGGTAGCATGAAAATAGATACTAGTACGGCTTTTAGATTAAATGTTAAAACGGCTTGCCATAGTCGGTGTGGCGTCACACCGACAGATGCCGCTCCCACAATAGTTGATTGACATGAGCTCTCACCTCAGATCGAGATAGGGCCGATTGCAGAACAGCAGAACCATACGTCACAGCAGTCACACGGCAGCAACGCTGCGGCAGCAGGCTCAGACGGTAGTGGGCGGAGTCTCCGTCGCAGATCGGAAAAGGGTGAAAATAGCAATAAGTGATCAACTTATATTTTTTCTTGTCCTTTTCTTATTTTTAATGTTGTTATTGTTATTTGAAGAAAAAATAAAAATAATTATGAACACCAGAATTTGCTCTACTTATCTTTGTGGAGCGTTTCAAAGTTAAAGCTGTTAATGTTAAGTCCGTATTATGTATATGAGTGCTCGCGCCTGTTTATATATACACATATATACATACACGAAATTACTATTAACCGTAAGATACAGTTACACTATTAACTGTAATATACTGTATGTATGTATGTACATGCATACATACACACACACACACACACACACATATCGTATCTTACAGTTAATAGTGTAACTGTATCTTACGGTTAATAGTAATTTCGTGTATGTATATATGTGTATATATAAACAGGCGCGAGCACTCATATACATAATACGGACTTAACATTAACAGCTTTAACTTTGAAACGCTCCACAAAGATAAGTAGAGCAAATTCTGGTGTTCATAATTATTTTTATTTTTTCTTCAAATAACAATAACAACATTAAAAATAAGAAAAGGACAAGAAAAAATATAAGTTGATCACTTATTGCTATTTTCACCCTTTTCCGATCTGCGACGGAGACTCCGCCCACTACCGTCTGAGCCTGCTGCCGCAGCGTTGCTGCCGTGTGACTGCTGTGACGTATGGTTCTGCTGTTCTGCAATCAGTCATTATTGCTCAGATCAGCTGTCACAGTCTAGTAACTTTCCATGTTTTGATGCCAGAGCAGGGATGTAAGTTAGACAAGAGTATCTCCGATTGAGGTGTTGTGTTGCTGGATGTAATAATGAACATAGTGGTCGTCATTTTCTCCCGACATCTGAGCCACTGAAGATGCAGTGGATTACGTCTGTGTGCGCCTCCCGATCTACATATATCCGTCTATGTTCGCGCGAATCATTCATGATCCAGCTTCACTTACAGCAGAAGTGAGTATAAGCATTTTTTTTTATTAATCTTTGCGATCGCCTTTCCTTATAACGTGATAGTTAGGAAGTTTAGCGGCTAAACGTGGCTAATGTAAACAAGACCGTCTTTCCACAGAGAGAAGAGAGGGGTGGGGTGAGCAGAGCTCATTTGCATTTTGTTACATGTTTGTTAAATGTTACATGTTTTTATCTGGTTAATTTCACTGATTTTAATGTGTTATTTAATCCTACTTATTTTTTATTATTAATTTTCAAATTCACTGCCCTTGTTTAAAACAAGTTAATTTCATTCAATTAAAAGTAATTAGAAAAAAATAAGTTTCATTTAATTTCCATATACACTCAAAAAAATATTTCAGCCCTAAACTTAATTCAATTACATACATCAGTTCCATGCATTTAGATTACATAGTTTTAATTTAAACAAATCAATTAAACTTAATGTAATTCAAATACATCAGTCTTACGTAAATGAAACAGGTAAAGTTTATGTAACATTTCCCAGTGTTAAACAAACCCTGCTCAGTGTTCATGTGTTTCCACAGAGTGTTCAAGTAGCATTGACACAGTGTTGGAGTTAAGGAGATCATTATGTCATGATTGACCAATAATGATGAACACCTGCTGTTTACAAGCAGAATCACAGAAGGAAAGAGAAACACAAGAATCAGACACAGCCAAAGATAAAATGAACTTTAATATAATAAATTTAATATACATTAAATCTCTGATTAAACAACTCCACAAACATTACAGTTTGGCTTGATTTCTGTCATATATCTACAAATATTATTTCAGAACATCTAAACAGAGGTTTAGATGTTTTATATATATATATATATATATATATTTTTTTTTATGTTTCAATTGACCTCACCATCATGGCGATCAGGGTTTACTTTAGTTGGACTCTTGACTTTTGATTTTTTATTTTTTTTTGGCTGCTATAATTATGTGTATGAAGCACATCTATTACAGCAAAATAACAAAGCCAAAAAGAAGTCTGATTAGGTGTTTTTGGTTAATTTTTATTTGTGGGGAAATCACTAACATCCAGTGGCCTGATGCACTGATCTCATGCAGTGGTTAGTCTATTATTTTCATAATGTTTACAACAAGTGTATGAACTATTATGGATGTTTATCTTATACACTAAACCTTGAAATCTACGGTGTCCCTTTGACACACACAGACATCAAGAATCAGCATTTGAATCTCAACAATGGTGACATTCAACAGCTGCATGCTGGGTAACAGCAGATTATAAAACTCACCTATGACTCCCAGCATGCAGCTGTTGAATATCACCATTGTTGAGATTCATATGCTGATTCTTGATGTCTGTGTGTGTCTAAGTAATGCTGGAGATCTTAAAGTAGTAATAGTAAGAGTTCATACAACTATTGTAAATATCATGAAACTAAGAGGTAAACCATAGAACGATATCAGCAAATCAGACCACTGGATGATGATTACACCATCAATAATAATTAACCAAGAACATTTAATAAGGCCCTCCCCTTGTTTTTTTTTTGGCGCTATAACAAATGTGCTCTGTAAACACAATTACAGCAACCAAAGAACAAAAAAATTATATTAAGAAAGTGAAGGCTCAAGAGCCCAACTAAAGTAAACCCTGTTCGCCATGATGGTGAGGTCAAATGAAACTTTTTTTTTTTTTAATAAAACATCTAAACCTCTGTTTAGATGTTCTCAAATAATATTTGTGGATATATGACAGAAATCAAGTCAAACTGTAATGTTGTTTGTGGAAAAGAGATTAATAAACTCAATGTATAAAATATAAGTAGAACCAATTTATAAAATATAAGTAAACTCAACTTATAAAATATAAATTCTCTCAACTTAAAAAATATATCTGGATTTAGATAAATTTATTTCGTGCAACCCCTTGATGTAATAAAATTAAGTAAATTCAACATAACATTTTTTTCAGTGTTCCTTAAAACTTCAAAAAAGAGAGAGAGAATATGTACTAGGTCATGTGTGATTCTCACCTGAGTTTCTCCAGTTTGCAGTGAGGATTCAAGAGTCCACCAGAGAGATACATCACACCAGAATCTCCTAGTTCATTCTGAGTCAGATGCAGTTCTCTCAGGTTTTCAGGGTTTGATCTCAGAGCTGAAGCCAGAGCAGCACAACCTTTATATGTGACACCACACCAGCTCAACCTATAGAGAACAATGACACACTCTTCACTCTCTCAGATTAGAACACACAGATCAGACCAGTAGGTCAGACTATTGCAGTCACAAAATGCATTGTCAGTGATAAATGTGTGAAAGTTGTACTTTTAGTTAGTCAGTGGGTCTGTTCTCTCAGAAGACACTAATATGCACCTGTGAGGATTGGATGAATTACACAGGTAAGAGAACCCCAAAAACATATGAATATTAAGGTTTATATCCTAACCCCTTCAGAATGAAGACAACACCACAAAACTATAAAAACCAAAACTGAAACTGTAAAAGATTTTCAAATATATGAATTTTTGTGCTCTGTAATATGGATTTCCCATGTCTTTATATATTTGCACTCCTGCAAAAACACAGCTTCACTCAAAAAAAATGCTGAAATACTGGGTTCACCCTGTTGGGACATTTTATTGGGTTATTTTGAATATTTTTACCCAAGTGCTCTATTTTTGTGCATTAATTGTGTACTTACTATACTAAAATTATTCTTTAGTACTACGTAAGATAATTTTAAGAACATCTATGTGTACTCCACCAAAATATGAACTAAAGTGTGCTTTTAACATACTTTCTACATACTTTTTTAAATAAATAAAAGAAATAAAAAAAATAGTTACCACTTGTAGTCCAATTGAAACCATGTTTCATACACTTTTAAATATAATCATACATAGATAATACCCTTATTTATTTCAAATATAAGACTAATATATAATGAATATATACAAAATGTATTTATAATGTATTGCCCACATATTTTTTTTACAGATTAAATAATTCATTTCAAATTATGTTAACATTCTCTTTATATGATGTACTTAACTACATGTTTATGGTGTCTTTAAATAGTACAATAAAGTACACTATTACTTGTCATTAGTAGCACTTCCAAGTACTTTATGCTAAAAGTATACTTACTGTTAAATTGTGAATTTTGGTACACATCTAAACACACATGAATGAATAATCCAATTATGTGCTATTAGTGCATTTATAGTAGCCTAAGCACAGTAACCTATAGTTTTTTACTTTAGTACATTTCTACTGTATTTTTCATTAACAAAAATCCAAATAGAACCATTAGTGATGGTATATATAAAAATCCAAAATTTTATGTAAAGCGATTGTAGCATACTTTTAAGCTATGTAATTATATAAAACTTCTGGTACTTTATCTGACTACACTTAAAATCAATTTAAATATTAGTGCCAATTAGTGCATTTATATAAAGTATACTTAAGTAGCACAGTTGGAGAAATGTACCAATAACTATTACATTACTAATATATTTTAAATAAAATCAATTTAACTGAAACTTAGGATAACTCTAAAAGTGTACTTGCATTGAAACAAATTAGTGTTAGTGGTAATTAGTGTATTTATATTATGTGTACTTAGCACAATTGGGAAAATGTACTTATAGCTTTACATTACTAATATATTTGAAATTTTAAAATGTAAAAAATGTAAACTTAGGATAGTTATATAAAAGTGTACTAAGACTGAACTAATCTTTAAATCATTCAGTGCACACTTGGGAAAAAAAAAAAAAAAACTAGGTTGATTGACCCAGCACTATGTCGAAAATAATCCAGCAAATGGGTTAATGTACAGGGGCATCCAAAAAAAATGAATATGATTTTTTTTTTAATTTATTTATTTTTTTTTTTTTTGTAGCTTATTTTAAAAACTTTCATATATTTCTGTCAGGACCACTATCCTCAAAGATGACTTAAATTAGCATACAGCTTGGATTGGCGGTATGGTTCTGTTCTGGGCAAAAACTCCCTGCAGCATGGATGGCATCAGGAAGAGCAGCAATAATCCTCCTGGGTAAACAGAACAGAACAAGAAATGTATGCAGATATCATTAAGGTTCAATAAATTAATGTACATTTAGAATTAGTCTGATTTAATGAGAATCAGAAGGCTGAATCCTTCTTGACAAGAGTAGGAGTCGGGGATAAAAGTGTGAAATTAGCTGAATTTGAAATTAGTGTGAGCATCGCAAAGCTGGTAATAATACTGAAGGACCTTATATATGAGTGCTGTGATAGGTGTCTCACAGTGTTGGGCAGTAACGCATTACTTTGTAACGCCTTACTGTAATTTGATTTTTTTTTTTTTTTAAGTAACGGAGTAATTTAACCCGTTATAATTTCCAAATTAGTAATTAGAGTATAGTTACAAGCATGCGTTACCGCTGCGTTACATCATTGCCGACAGAATGTGATTTATCAGGTACATTATAAAAAATCGCGTCGGCTAGCACACGCGACGTCCTTTACCTGAGAACTACTTTTACTGGAAAGCGCCTGTGAGGCGGATACTACCAATGAAAACATAGTCAGCATGGAGAGAGGAAAGCACGCGTTCTGTAGCTGGAAATACAATCATTATTTTAAGTTTATTTCTGTCAAAGGCAAGAACATTATTGTGCGATGTCAATTAGAGGGGAAGAAATCCTTTTCAACCGTGAAAAACTCCATATCCAATTTAAAACCTCTGAAAGGGAAGCACGGCACATTAAAAATTATTGAAAACGTACCGGGTGCGGAGAGCAACGCATCAACTTCTGTTGTCATACCGCGCCGCTCTATGTTGCATCGAGTCCAGCGAGAGTGGTCTCTAATCCATGGGCGAGTGCGGGCGCGGGTGGGCAGAGACTCGTGTGTGCGGGATGCGATAGAATAAAATGATTTGCGGGACTACCGCAAAATAGAACTGTACAAACATAAAATATCTAAAACAAATTAATTGCTATTAATGTATTGCACAAAAGCATCAAGAACAACTATATAAAACAAAAACGATTAACAGGTGTAAGCATGGGCAGAGTTTCTATTTATAACGTGTTTGCAGCCTTGAACAATGTTGATTTCTGAAATGCAATGGACAATCAGAGAATCCAATCACCGCTCGAAATGCCGTGCATTCTGCAACCATGCACGCAGCAGCCTATTGCTTTTAGTTAAAATAACAGCGGTTTGTGAATGTTGATGCTTTAATAATAAATATTTTATCGGAGCGTTTATGCTGGGATGGTAGGCAACACACAAGTTCACTATTTCAAGTAAATTTCGTGGATGTACAGGAACAAAGTAACGTAACGAGTAATGTAACTAATTACTTTTGAAATAAAGTAATCAGAACAGTAATTTGATTACTTTTCAAAGGAGTAATCAGTAGTCAGTAATTTAATTACATTTTCAGAGTAACTTGCCCAACACTGGTACATCCCTATAGGTAGATGTTGATCAGCTGAGAGTCAGCTGATGTGAGCTTGACTAACATGACCTGCCAGAACTGACGCTGATGCTGGATTCTAGATTCATTACATGTAAAGTAAAATATTTCAAACGTTTTTTTGTTTTAATTTTAATGATTAGGGCTTACAGCTCATTAAAGTAAAAAAAATCAGTATCTCAAAATATTAGAGTATTTTCTAAGATCATCAAAAAAAAAAGGATTTGCAAAACTTAAAAGTACAAGTTCTTTAAAGCATGTTCATTTATGTACTCAATACTTGGTCAGGGCTCATTTAGCACAAATGACAGCAATTACAGCCTTCAGCTCGTCTGTATTGTTGGATCGATCTCATCTTAATCTTGAAAATATCCCATAGATTCCATATGAGGTTCAGGTCAGGCATGTTGGCCGGCCAATAAAGCACAGTAATATCATGGTCAGCAAACCACTTGGAAGTGGTTTTGGCACTGTGGGCAGGTGCTGAAGTCCTGCTGAGAAAGGAAATCAGCATCTCCATAAAGCTTGTCAGCAGATGGAAGCATAAAGTACTCCAAAATCTCCTGGTAGACAGCTGCATTGACTGTGGACTTGATAAAACACAATGGACCAACACCAGCAGACGTCACAACACCCCAAATCATCACTGACTTCAGAAACTGCACACTGGACTTCAGCTTGGATTCTTTGCCTCTCCAATCTTCCTTTCTTTTCTCCTTAGCCCATTTAAGATGCTTTTGACATTGTTTCTGTTTCAGAAGTGGCTTGGTAGCCCTTTTCCCAAAGATGTTGGAGCATGGTGACTCTTGATGCACTGACTCCAGCTTCAGTCCACTCCTTGTGAAGCTCTCCCAAATGTTTAAATCGGCTTTGCTTGACAGTATTCTCAAGCTTGCGGTCATCCCTGTTGCTTTTGCACCTTTTCTGACCCAATTTCTACCTTCCAGTCAACTTTGCATTTAATATGCTTTGATACAGCACTCTGTAAACAACCACCTCTTTCAGTAATGAACTTCTGTGACATATCCTTTTTGTGGAGGGTGTCATTGTCATTGTCTTCTGAACCATTGCCAAGTCAGCAGTCTTCCCCATTATGGTGGTTTCAAAAAACAAGAGATACCCGGAATTTATACTGTAGGCATGGTCATTTAATGAAACTCAAATGTAAATATTCTAATATTTTGAGATACTGGATTTTTGACTTTCATGAACAATCTGGGTTAAAATAACCCAGTATATGTTCTGTCCAATATTTACCCAGTGCTGGGTTGCCAAATAACTCAGAAATGGTTGTTTTTAACACAGATTTTTTTTTTTTACTAAAATAAATTGTTCTTAGTGATACTTACTGAGCTCTTCTGGATTCTTTAATCACAGGCAGCAGCTTCTGAAGAACGTGATCAGCTTTATTTTCTGCTCCAACAAATTCATGCAGACTAAACTCATCCAGCTTCTTCTCTGCAGTCAACAACACAAAAACTAAAGCTGACCACTGAGATGAAGAGAGTTCTGCTTTACTTATTCTTCCAGATTTCAGATACTCTTGTATTTGCTCCACTAGCGAATGATCACCCAGTTCATTCAGACAGTGAAAGAGATTGATGGATTTCTCTGGAGAGTCAATGGTCCTGATCTTCATCTTGATGTACTTAACTGTTTTCTCAAGGCTGTCAGAGCTGCTTCCTAGTATCATTAGTCCTTGTAGAAGATTCTGATTAGACTCCACTGACAGACCCAGAAGAAAACGCAGGAAAAGATCTAGATGGCCATTTTTACTCTGCAGAGCCTCATTCACAGCTCTTTGATGCAGCTCAGATAATGAAACATGTTCTGCTGAATTGTGTTGAAACAAGTCCTTAACATTATACTGCAAACCCTCTTTGGTGATTTGGTCAAGCACATTTCTGTTGTGGATTGTGCAGTAGTGGTGCACATACAGAGCTGCTAGATGTTCCTGAATGCTCAGATGAACAAAGCAGAAGACTTTCCTTTCATACAAGCCAAACTCCTCTCTGAAGATCTGAGTGCACAATCCTGAGCACACTGATGCTTCTGTCACATCAATGCCACACTCTCTCAGGTCTTCCTCATAGAAGATCAGGTTGCCTTTCACAAGCTGGCAAAAAGCTAGTTTTCCTAATTTGAAAATCATCTCTTTGTCCTTCCTCTTCTTCTCATTGTACTTTGTGTCTTTGATGTTAATTTGTGCCATCAGGAAGTGTGTGTACATTTGTGTGAGAGTCTTGGGAATCTCTTCACTCTCCACTTGACTCAACATCATCTCTATAACAGTGGCTGAGATCCAGCAGAACACTGGGATGTGGCACATGATGTAGAGACTCCTTGATGACTTCAGGTGTGAGATGACTCTATTGGCCAGACTCTGATCACTGATTCTCTTCCTGAAGTATTCCTCCTTCTGTGGATCATTGAAGCCTCGTACCTCTGTCACTCGATGGACAAACTCAGAGGGGATGAGATCAGCTGCTGCTGGTCTGGAGGTGATCCAGATGAGAGCAGAGGGAAGCAGATTCCCCACAATGAGGTTCGTCAGCAGCACGTCTACTGATGTCTCTTTGGTCATACGTTGTAGAGTTTCATTGCTGTGAAAGTTTAAGGGAAGGCGGCACTCGTCCAGACCATCGAAGATGAACAACACTTTATATTTTTCTCTGGATATTTCCATTCCTTTAGTATAAGGAAAAAAGACATGAAGAAGATCTGAAAGACTGAGTGTTTTGTCCTTTATCAGATTGAGCTCTCTGAAAGGAAGTGGAAATATGAGCTGGACGTCTCTATTCTCTTTCCCTTCAGCCCAGTCCAGGATGAACTTCTGCACAGAGACTGTTTTTCCAATGCCAGCGACTCCCTTTGTCAGCACAGTTCTGATGGGTTTGTTTTGTCCAGGTAAAGGTCTAAAGATGTCACTGCATTTGATCGGTGTGTCCTCTATTGCTGCTCTCCTGGATTGTATCTCAATCTGTCTCACCTCATGCTCATTACTGATCTCTCCACTCTCACTCTCTGTGATGTAGAGCTCTGTGTAGATCTCATTCAGGAGTGTTGGGTTTCCCTGCTTTGCTGTTCCCTCATACAGACACTGAAAGTTATTCTTCAGATTTGATTTAAACATGTTGAGGACTTTATTGCTGTAAAATTAAAATATCACAATATTATATGAGTCTACGTGGTGCATGTATAAAACAGTAGAAGTCTAATGAAGCAAAACTTTTAAATTATTGTTTATATCATTGATTATAAACTATATGATGAATCTTTTGCAGCAAACCTTGAATATTACCTGTCAACAGGATATGTGCTTTCATTAAAGTTTTGTGGTTGCTTCACAGACTTGCCATATTTCATTTTCTTATATACAGGTTCTGTTTCGTCTGGTCTAGATTGTAGAATCCGCCTTGAAGTAGATAAATAATCAGATATTTTAATTTTGAATTGTTACTCCAGTTTAGTTACTGTGATTTATAATGATATTATACAAAAACGCAATAGGGTCAGTCTGTGTCAAATCAAATTTAAAAAAAAAAAAATTCCCATCTCGAATTTTTGATTTTGCTAATATATATATAATATATTAATAATTAAATGTCATGGATGAATATTTACTGAGCAATCCACTATTTTGTAGAGGGATGTCAAAATGCCAGTTTTCATCTGAAATTCAGAGTTAAGTTATGGGGGTAATAATGACTTCAGAAAGATGGCAGCATCATCTTATTTTTACACAGAGATTATTAGTAAAATCTGTTGACTTTAGCAATCTTTGTTGCATTATGTGCCAATGGTGACCATTCAAAAAATGGGGAAACAGCACTTTTGAAGTTTTTCTTCAAAGTTTGCATGCCTGTAACTCAAGAAATATTAAAGATACCTTAAAGCTTCCTACCAGTCGCCATCTCAAAACTTAACATCTTGCACAGTTTGTCACAGGTAGAATGCAAAATGTTTCAATACAAGCATTTCAGTCATATGTAATTTATACAGTATTTCAAACATTTAACCCACAACAGAAAATCAACCCTTCGCAACAATTTAAAATCAGCAAAATTCCTGATCATGCTGGAGGATTTGCTGCTCAGCGGATAATGCGCTCCTATCTGATCTTGTAAGATGTGCTCCTTTATACAGAGTACGTGTGATCACGAAATTGAAAGTGAATAGCCGCTCATTCAAAAGAGAATGAATTACTCCGCATACAATAGCAGCTCCCTGATGCGTGAAAATTATATTCAATTAGAATGATTGCATGAGCCGAAAATTCAGCGGGAGTGGGATCAAGAAAACAGTCCCGCATAGGGCTTTAATACAAAAACGCACACCATGAGTGGTGACTGTAGAAAGCAAAAGCCAAATCCCGGACATTTTGGGCAATTTAGAAACCCCGGCTGGAGGTTTAGGACCAAAAAGAGGACATGTCCGGGGAAAAGAGGTAAGCTAGTATGCATAGGGCACAACGTGTTGGTGAAATAACACATTAGCGGACCAGAGGGAATAATGTGGAATTTTTTTTTTTACACAAAATAAATTCAAGCACTTAAAGGACCTGTATCTGTGTATGTATATTTTCAAAAATTTTCCAGGGCCTTGAAATTGTTTTTTTCAGATTCACAAACTTTCAAGGACCTGTGGGAACCCTGAACAAAGATTGCTAAAGTCAACAGATTTTACTAATAGAGCTACCAGTTTCTGTGTAAGAATAAGATAATGATGCTGCCATCTTTCTATCTTTCTGTCTTTAGTCATTTTTTACCCCCCTGTAACTTGACTCTGAATCTAAGGTGAAACTTGGCATTTTGACCTCCCTCTACAAAACAGTGGATTACTCCATAAATAGTCATCACATTTAATATTTTGGCTTTCATCACTATACATGTGTATCTTTATTCACAAAGAATATTAGCAAATCAAAAATTTGAGCTGGGGACCTATGGTTCACACGGAATGACCCAATATAGATAATTAAATAATCTACATATCATCATCTTATTACTTTCATAGTGACGCGTCATGCAGCCACAAAAGTGCAGTGAGACACATGTAGGCCTATCACTTTTTAGTTTTTCCTTTTTGTTACTCAAAATATCCACAAAATTGTTAATTATATACAATTAAAAATCATTGAAAGGTAAAAACATGCCAGGCAGACATTGGTATGATGTAAACAACAATTAAAATTGATAATGGGTGTGTTAGATTTATAGTGTGCAAATAAAATTTTGCTTGGGGCCCCATAAAGGCTTGGGACAGTCCTGCTGGTGATGAAATAAACACACATTCTATATTAATGTGCCCAATTTGTTGTTGTTATTATTATTATTATTATTATTAATAAAAGCAATACTCAGTAAATAAATAAACCACAATGCATACAATCACTTTTAGTACATACACTAAATTTAAAAGTAGCACCTGAGATTCGATGGTGTGTCTCCACCTATAAAATCAGGTGGATGATCCTTAGACCAGTCACTCTTCATGGACACGCAGCTGGGCTCTGGTGAATTTGATCTCTCTTGCTGGACTGAGCTGTAATACAGCAAACAAGAGTCCTTGGTGACATCAACTGAAAAGCTAAGTTGTTTCAGAGGCAAAGTAACTTCTTCTATTTTGTTTATGTGCAGAGAAAATGTTTATACTAATTATATTGATAAAAGCAAGCAATACTCAAATTAATAAACTACAATGTGCATAGTGTAATACTTTTAGTACACACTAAATTTAAAAGTAACACCTGACATTTGATGGTGTGTCTCCACCCTTAAAATCAGGTGGATGATCCATAGACCAGTCACTCTTCATGGACACGCAGCTAGGCTCTGGTGAATGTGATCTCTCCTGCTGCACTGAGCTGTAATGCAGCAAAAAAGGAGTGCTTGGTGACATTAACTGAAAAGTTAAAGCCGAGTTGTTTCAGAGACAAAGCTACTTTTTCTATTGTGATTATGCAAAAAGGAAATGTTACTAATTATATTAATAAAAGCAATACTCAATAAATTAATAAACCACAGTGTACACAGTGTAACACTTTTAATACACACTAAATTTAAAAGTAACACCTGAGATTCAGCCGTGTGTCTCCACCCTTAAGGTCAGGTGGATGATCCTTAGACCAGTCACTCTTCACGGACACACAGCTGGGCTCTGGTGAATCTGATCTCTCCTGCTGCACTGAACTGAAATACAGCAAACATGAGCGCTTGTTGACATCAACTGAAAAGTGAAATTGTTTCAGAGGCAAAGCAGCTTTTTAGATTTTGATGATGTGCACTGCTGAGTGCTTTTGTTTCATGCTGTCTTCAATGAGGGTACCTGCATCCTGGAAAAACAATCTTCATCTTCGGTTTTTTGTGCATGATTGGAGCTGCACTGGTGCATCTGATTAGCCTGATCTCCTCTACTGACTAGAAATGACAGAAACAATGATTTAGAAACTATGCACACAATACACACAGTAATTCACAGCCATTAATCTACAAATTTAGCTACAATAAGTGTACCTGAATGTGTTTAATAAATGTTCTGTTTGGGTTGACTGAATTTAGTCAGAATACATCTGATTATATTATTTTATTCATTTTATTTATTTGTTTGTTTATTTATTTATTTATTTGTAAACACCAGAAACAGAAGGCATGGGCAACAGCTATTAAGTAAATATTAACGTTTTTGAATTAGTCAAGTCGATTTCACTTATGACTGTTACTGGTCTGAGCAATGTAGAAAGAAGTAGTTTCTACCATTTTCTATTTTTGCTTCATTTTTTCCATAAGAGCAGATGACTAGTTACTGGTATTTGAGAAAATCACTCCTTCACCTACTACAAAATTACAGTTTGATTTTGACTTGAACAGAAAAAAGCGATGATGACTGCTGGCATTCTTCCTAAATTTGTCTAGTGTATTACTATATTTCTTTGTATTATTACTCATACTGGGTAATATTACCGGCCATATTACCATTCCCTATTATCAGAGGGCATTATTGACTGACAACCAAATCTTTGACCTAAAATCAGTGTTCGAATTGAGGGGGGGTTGGGGGGGTTGGGGGGGTCCCGGGCCTCCCATAAGCATTAAGGGACCCCCCCATAACACCCAAAAAAATATACTTGGGGAGTCCCCTTGTTTTTCAATAAAAATATGATACTTCAAATATAAAACTAGTGAAAATGAAATGAAATGAAAAGATTTGATTGCTGTATAACTGTCACACTTTAACTGTCACACCCATTTTTGAACACAGACAAAAAAAATACACTATCCAGATTTAAATTTTTATAATTCTATATGAATGAATATAATATATATAGTATATAATATACTATAATTTTAATGAATGAAAACATTTTGTAATATGATTTTAATGTACATTTTCTGTGGTAATGCAATGTCTGATTTTAAAATGCCTCTCAAAGGATGAATTTTGAGATTTTGAGTTTTGCACTGATATAATTTCTTATGATTTCTAAAACATGATGGGGAAAAAGGCAACAAAGAAGGCTTTTGTGACAAAGGTCAGAACTCATGTTATGATGTGGATTTTTTTTTTAGTTGTACTCTTGACATATATTAATCTATTACTTTTCCTACATAATTTGTAACACAAAAATATGGTAAAATATCTATTTAGGAGTCTTAGACCTTTCCAACGATGTATAGTTTGTCATGATTAGATTAGGATTTTTTGTAATATGGTGAAGTAAACTTAAGCGTCCCACAGAGTGGATGGTGACAGTTAAAGGGTTAAATCAGAATCAGAATCAGAAAGAGCTTTTATTGCCAAGTATGCTTGCGCATTCTAGGAATTTGTTTTAGGGTCATTAGCTTCCAGTACACAGAGACAACAACAACATACAGACAATAAACATAAGATAAGAATAAAATACACATATAAATATAAATAGACAAAACTTAGAAAAATGAGATGAGAATAAAATACATATATAAATATAAATAGACAAATATTAGAAAAATAAATTGAGAAATAAATAAATAAGTGGTATGTACAGTTATGCTATAGATGACAGAATAGAATAGAATAGAATAGAATAGAATAGAATAGAATAGAAAGAGGTAGCGATGCAGGGATGTGCTAGGATGGGGGTGGTAACTAATAAATAAAAAGTTATTGCACATTATATTGCACAATGGTGGGGAACATTTAACTGTTCATAAGGAGAATTGCCTGGAGGAAAAAACTCTTCTTGTGTCTGCTTGTCCTGGTGTTTGGGGCTCTGTAGCGCCGGCCAGATGGTAAAAGTTCAAAGAGATGATGACTTGGATGTGAGGGATCCAGAGTGATTTTTTGAGCTCTTTTCCTCACTCTGGATGAATACAGTTCTTGAAGGGTTGGCAAGGAAGAACCAATAATCCTCTTGGCAGTCCGAACCATTCTCTGTAATCTTCTAATGTCTGATTTTGTAGCTGAGCCAAACCGAACAGTCACTGATGTGTAGAGAACAGACTCGATGATGGCTGAGTAGAACTGTTTAAGCAGCTCCTGTGGTAGGTTGAACTTTCTTAGCTGTCGAAGGAAGTACAACCTTTGTTGGGCCTTTTTTACAATGAAGCTGATGTGAGTGACCCACTTCAAGTCCTGGGAGATGACAGATCCCAGGATCTTGAATGTCTCCACTGTAGCCACAGTGTTGTCCATGATGCTGAGAGGAGGGAGTGCAGGGGGGTTTCTCCTGAAGTCTATGATCATCTCCACTGTTTTGAGCATGTTGAGCTCCAGGTTGTTATGACCGCACCATACAGCCAACTCTTTAACCTCCTGTCTGTAGGCAGACTCTTCACCATCCTGAATGAGGCCGATGAGTGTGGTGTCATCTGCAAACTTCAGAAGCTTGACAGAGGGGTCTTTGGAGGTGCAGTCATTGGTGTAGAGGGAGAAGAGCAGTGGAGAGAGTTCGTTGCTAGAGGTGTTAGTGGTTGTGAAAAGAGATCATCAGAACGGGTGTGGGGGCTTTCGAATCTACAATAAAACTCATTTAGGTCTTCAGCAAGTCGTTGGTTTGCCTCAGTGCTGGGGGATGGTGTCTTGTAATTTGTGATGGCTTTCAGACCTGTCCACGCTGAAGCTGGTTCGTTTGAAATGAACTGATTTTCTAACCTTCTTGCGTAGGTGCTTTTAGCCACTCTAATCTCCTTATTCAGTGTGTTCCTGGCCTGATTGTACAAGACTCTATCCCCTTTTCTGTAGGCATCCTCTTTGGCTTGACGAAGATGTCTGAGTTTTGTTGTAAACCATCTTAGTACCTAATGTTTAACTACTAGTACATAAAAATTATGTACTAGTCACAACTGGAATACATACTAGTCAAAACTGAAAAGTTGATATCTCAATGACAGATCACATAGAAATCAATGGTAAAATTTAAAATGTTTTACTAGTAACAACAGAATAGTTACTAGTCACTATTGAAATAAGTACTAGTATCTAATAAATAAGTACTAGTATCTATTTAATAGATACTAGTATCTAACAAATAAGTACCAGTATCTATTAAACAGATACTAGTATCTAACAAATAAGTACCAGTATCTATTAAATAGATACTTGTATCTAATGAATAAGTACTAGTATCTAATAAATAAGTACTAGTGTCTATTTAATAGGTACTAGTATCTAATGAATGAGTACTGGTATCTAATAAATAAGAACTAGTATCTAATGAATAAGTACTAGTATCTTTTAAAAAGGTACTAGTTGCTAAACAACAAGCACTAGTAGCTAAAGAATAAGTACTAGTAGCTAATGAATAAGTACTAGTACTTAATGGAAAAGATACTAGTAACTAAAAAATAACTACTAGTAGCATGAAAATAGATACCAGTACGGCTTTTAGATTAAATGTTAAAACGGCTTGCCATACATAGAAATCAATGGTAAAATTTAAAATGTTTTACTAGTAACAACAGAATAGTTACTAGTCACAATTGAAATAAGTACTAGTATCTAATAAATAAGTACTAGTATCTATTAAATAGATACTAGTATCTAATGAATAAGTACTAGTAACTTTACAAAAGGCACTAGTAGCTAAAGAATAAGCACTAGTAGCTAATGAATAAGTACTAGTACTTAATGGAAAAGATACTAGTATCTAAAAAATAAGTACTGGTAGCATGAAAATAGATACTAGTACGGCTTTAGATTAAATGTTAAAACGGCTTGCCATAGCTGTATTGCCTTTTCATCATTTACAAACAAAAGTAATAAGGGTATTTTGCATTTTCAGTTTTAGAGGAATGCACGGAGTTGTAATTTGAACTGGTGGATGGTTAAGAAGCTGATGTGTCTTCTAGAAATCTAAACAAGTAAGACACTAAGATATATTTATATGTTATATGTTAATAAATTGTATGCATGTATTTGTGTGTGTGTGTGTGTATGAAAAGTTCATTCGTATATTTGTATATATTAAGAGTTAATTTGCAGATAACTCTGTTTTAAAAAAAAATGTTATTTATTTATTTGTTATTATTCTGCATTCCAAGTAATATCAATCAAACTGTGGTTGGGTTATTTTGATTGAATATTAATAGCTCAAAAATACAGCTAACTAATACAATAAAACACAATAAAAACAATAAAAAAAACACACAATAAAAAACATGTTTTATGAAAATTAATAAAAAATGATTTATTTGTTTTTGCAAATGAACTCTTCATATGTGTGTGTGTGTGCGTATGTGTGTGTGTATGTAATGGGTACTTTTGACTCATTCCTTTTCTTAAAAATGGTTTGAAGGCAGAAATGTGATGTTTATCATTTTATAAACTTAATGTTTTTGTGAAAAGCTGTGCCTGAACTATAAATCATGCTTTTTACAGTCATTTTATGACTTTAAATATGCTCCAGATCATGTCCACCCTTTTGGAATAATATACATGACAATAATCACTCACACAAATTTTTTGATCGCTGAATTTGTCTTTGCTGTTAAACTATATATGGGTGCTCTTGTAACAAATTGTACTTCATGTGTTTACATATTTGTGCAGAATATGAGACAGACAGAATAACCATAGGCCCATTAGTGTCAGCTGTCTTAGCCAATGGATGGATCCACACTGCAAAACTGTAAAGTCTATAACATACTTTTGTTAAAATTTCTCAGTGATAGTGTAAAAAGCACACATTTTACCATATCAAAATCAGCCCTTTTCAGAGTGGGCCATTCTGTTACATTTTCCTTTAAATACTAATGAGCTCTACTCACCCGGTCCCTCTCATCTGTGGGGTTACGAGCCGATGCAAAACTTGCTAACTAGTACATTATTAAGAAAGGCGATTTGCAAAGATGCACCAAAAACACCCACTCACTTCTGCTGTAGGTGAAGCTGGATCACGAATTATTCGTGTGAACATAGACGCATTTATGTAGAACACCAGACACATTTCCTTCAAAAACTAAAGTAACATTAATCTCTGCGTCTTTAGCGCCTCAGATGTCGGGAGTAAATGATGACTGCTATGATCATTATTACATCCAACAACAGAACACCTCAATTGCTTAATCTGAGACATTCTTGTCTTCCCCTGCACTGGAGTCGACACAATAAGGGTGGTCAGACTGTTCTCAGCTCTCACTTGGCTCATTTAGGGTGGGTCTAAGATAAGACGGTCATGTAAATCAACTATTGTGGGAGTGGTTTTGATCGGTGTGACATCACACCAACAAGAAGCTGAGAATGACCTGTGTAAAAAATCAGAATCAGAATCAGAATTAGCTTTATTCGCCACGTGTGCACAAACACACGAGGAATTTGTTGTGGTTTTTAAGGTGCTCCTGGTACATACATACATGTATACATACATGTATGAGAACAGAGAAAAAACATTTAAATAAAAATAAAAACTTAGAATAAATAATAATGTATGAATCTGGAACAGAAGATTTATGTACAGATTTGTGCATTATTCCTCAATATACACATATATAAATAAGAGATGTGCATGTGTATTTACATAAAAATACTACAGAAGTTTACATAATAATACTACACAAGGAGTCAATAATTAGAAATGGAGAAAAAAATACAGAAATGAATTGTAGAACCCAGGTAATGATTTATGTTTATCTGTTTAAACTGGAAATGGCATTTGGGAAAAAGCTGTTTTTATGTCTAGATGTTTTAGTGCTCAGGGATCTGTAGCGTCTGCCTGAGGGGAGAAGTGCAAACAGGTTGTGTCCAGGGTGAGAAGGGTCTTGGATGATGTTTCCTGCCCGTTTCTTCACTCTGGAGATGTACAAGTCCTGAAGGTTGGGCGGGTGCACACCAATGATTCTTTCTGCTGTCCTAACAGTCCGTTGCAGTCTTCTTATATCTGATTTACTGGCTGCCCCAAACCAGACAGTTATAGAAGAGCACAGAACTGACTCAATGACAGCAGAGTAAAACTGTGTCATTAGTGCCTGTGGTAGATTGAACTTTTTCAGTTGACGAAGAAAGTACAACCTCTGCTGGGCTTTTTTCACAGTTGAGTCAATGTGAATGTCCCACTTCAGGTCCTGGGAGATGTTAGTTCCTAGGAACTTGAATGAGTCCACTGCAGCCACAGTGCTGTTCATGATGGTGAGAGGGGGGAGTGCAGGGGGCTTTCTCCGGAAGTCCACTGTCATCGCTACAGTTTTGAGCATATTAAGCTCCAGGTTGTAGTGACTGCACCAGAGAGACAGCTGCTCAACCTCCTGTCTGTAAGCAGATTCGTCACCATTCCGGATGAGACCGATGACTGTGGTGTCATCTGCAAACTTCAGAAGTTTGACAGAGGGGTCTTTAGAGGTGCAGTCATTTGTGTAGAGAGAGAAGAGCAGTGGGGAGAGAACGCAGCCCTGGGGAGCTCCAGTGCTGATGGTGCGGGTGCCGGATGTGAGTTTTCCCAGCCTCACTAGCTGCTGCCTGTCTGTCAGGAAGCTGGTGATCCACTGACAGATGGAGGTGGGTACAGAGAGCTGTGACAGTTTAATCTGTAGGATATCTGGAATGATGGTGTTGAAAGCAGAGCTGAAGTCCACAAACAAGATCCTTGCATAGGTCCCTGGTTTGTCCAGATGTTGAAGGATGTAGTGCAATCCCATATTGACTGCATCATCCACAGACCTGTTTGCTCGGTAAGCAAACTGCAGGGGGTCCAGCAAGGGTCCAGTAATGTCCTTCAAGTAGGCCAACACCAGTCTCTCAAATGACTTCATGACCACAGATGTTAAAGCAACAGGTCTGTAGTCATTAAGTCCTGTGGTTTTTGGTTTCTTGGGTACAGGGATGATGGTGGAACAAGCAGGATGGGACTATACACAGCTCCAGGGATCTGTTGAAGATCAATGTGAAGATGGATGATAGCTGGACAGCACAGGCTTTAAGGCAGGCTGGAGAGACACCGTCCGGGCCTTTGGCTTTCCTTATCTTCTGCTTCCTGAAGACTTTGCAAACATCACCTTCACAGGGCATATTATAAAGATTAATACCACTGGGTGGATTTTTATCATTATAGGGTGGTTGTGCACACATACTGCCAACATGCATATATGTTCAAACAACATGTAAAAGTGAGTTTTGCATCAGATGACCCCTATAAAACATTGTCTCACCAGCCACTGCGTTTTAGGGTTATGGTCTTGGGCATTAACAAAAAAGACAGATATAATAAGAATAGGTTTATTAATACAATAAATATAAAATATATGGTATTACTGTAAACTGACAGATATTGCGAATACAATACCCTTCCAAAAAACAATACATTCTAAAGCAAGGCAGGCGTGTCAAACCTGCTCTTGGAGAGCAGGTGTTCTGTGGAATTTAGTTCCAACACCCCTGCCTGGAACTTTTAGTAAGACTTTGTTTTTGTTCGAGAATTCCTAAAGGCCTTGATTAGCAAACCTGTAAGACCTTTGTTCATCTTCAGAATACAAATGAAGATATTTTTGATAAAATCAGAGAGCTTTCTGACCCCGCACAGACACCAACACCACTGAAATATTCCAAGGCCCGAAACGTAGAAAGGACTTCTATGTAATAGTCCATGTGACATCAGTGGTTCAACCATAAGTTTACAAAGCTACAACAATTCTTTTTGTGGGTAAAGAAAACAAAAATAACTGCTTTATTCAACAATTCTTCTCCTCCAAATCACGTATTCTACCATTATGGAGAGTATCACGATGTATGCACATTGCTTTCCTCTGCAAGCAAAGGCCCAGCGCATGCATGTTCTACGTCAGCAGAATCACACGCATTGGTTATGCGAAGAGGTACTCTTGATAATGGCGGAAGACTCAATTTGGAGAAGAATTGTTGAATAAAGTCAATATTTTTGTTTTCTTTGCACACAAAAAGCATTCTCACTGCTTTGTAAAATTATGGTTAAACCACTGATGTCACATGGACTGTTTTACTGATGTCCTTACTACGTTTCTGGGTCTGGGAGCATTGCAGTTGTGTTACTGTCTATGCTGGGTCAGAAAGCTCTCGGATTTCATCAAAAATATCTTAATTTGTGTTCCGAAGATGAATGAAGGTCTTGTGGGTTTGGAACGACATGAGGGTGAGTAATTAATGACAGAATTTTTATTTTTGGGTGAACCTATCCCTTTAATTGGGAATATTGCTAAACTCTGCAGGACAGTGGCTTTCTGTGCTGATCTGGTCCAGGACTGTTATAGTTTCATTTTCCACTGTAATGTTAGTTAGAATTCTATCTGGGCATCTTGCCTGTATTTCCTGTAAGGAAATGATCAGAATAATAGATGAATGACATTTTTCAAATGTGTGTTTTTTGTTTGTTTTTTTTTTTAAAAAAATGTAAAGGCTAAATCTCATGAATTTTGTTGTTGTCTGCATCTTTAGACTAATGACATTGAAGTACCCGAATGAAGACACTAGCAGTGTTATTATGGAGTATATGGTAAGTTGTTTTTATTTATTTTTTGGTATTTTCAAGGATATCAAGGATAAATGCTAAGGTAAATTTAATACGCAAGAATTTGAGGACTCCATTCTTTTAAATATCCTCTCTAGGATACAGATGTTGGCAGCACTCAGGAGGTGATCCAGAAAACTCATGGGAATCTATCTCACAAGATTTGAAGGTGCAGACATTGAAGACAGCCCAGCAGATGTTGGAGTGTTGGAAGATAAAGTTTTTCAGGACCTTAGCAGTATATCCTGGATTAAGGTTTGATTGGTTACCTTTATATGCCAATTAGAAAATGACAGTAGTTTAATATTTCTGTAATTTTGTAATGTGGTTGTAACTGTAATTGTTGCTCTTGTTTAACAAATACACTTGATCATTTGTGACATCTTGTCTTTTATGACTCATTGCAAGATAATCACACAAAAAATGCTTTGTTGAAGAGAGTAACTTTAACTAGAAATCATTTAGTTAAAGTAACTAGAACCAGTTGGATGGAACCACTGTCCATAATTTAAATGAGTTGTCTGAAACAAACATCCTTATGTTGATAAAGTGAAATACATTTAGCCAGTTTTTAATAAACCAAAACATGTTCACTAAACTTCACCGGTTTAAGTTACAAGGAAGTGAAAAAATTGAGTTGGTTGGACATTACTATTTCACATAAATTCTTCCTCATTCAATTGTGTTGTCACAACACAAATCCATTCATGTTCATCGAAAACAATTTGTTTGTGTGGAACCACTGTCCATAATTGAATTAAGTAGGTTTAAAGAATCATTTTTTTGAGTGTTTATCGACCTTTGGGATCAAAGTAATGAGACCACGTTTCATTGTAGGAGAGCGATCTTGTCCTAAGATGCATTCACCAAGGGCTTTAAATAAAAGCTGACGGATGTCTTTCCAAAAGAAGATCGAAAAATCGACAGTTAAGCCATCCAAGCCAGGCGAAGTACCCTTGGCCATTTGATAGATAGCTTTATATATATAGCTATCTATCTAGATAGCTCTTCAATTATTAAATCATCCTCTGAAATTCATCCTCAATTAATTCAACCCACCCTTGAATTGACTGAAAAAAGGATTCGCAACTAGCCTCAGAGTATCTTGAACAATATAAGTTACTATAAAAGTCTCTAACTGCCTAATTAGATTTAAATCTTCTGTAACAGCACCATTGATACTTAATTTAGAAATTTTCTTTTTTGTTTGCCTTTGTTTCTCAAGATTAAAAAAGTAGGAAGAATTTTTCTCACCCTCCTCGATCTAACGAGCCCTAGAGCGAATAAAAGCACCCCAAGCTTTGTCTAAAAATAAATTTTCTAATTGGGCTTTTTCCTCACTCGACAACACAGCTTTAGAGCATAAAATGTTGATATTAGTAACAATTTCCTTTTGTTTAACCTGCATTTGTTTAGAAGAATATTTTCCCATTTTACTTCCTGCTTCTTTAACTTTGAATTTAAACCACTTTCATTTATTTTAATGGTGAAGAATCCAAAGATGTCACCTCACCAATCTGATTTTTAACTCTGGTTAAAAAATGGTGCCCACTAGAGGGAAGACAGTCAACTGAGTTGTCTGGAACCAAATTCAAATCCCCCCCTATAATAACTTCATCCGTTGAATATGTCACCTTCCACTGGTTAATCTTAACACATAGGTCAGCTTAAATAGTTTGTTTAGGGCTTTACTATTGTAACCATATACACATACCAAGATTAATTTAACACCGCCGATCTCCACAGTCACCATTAACCAATGACCATTTTTGTCACTTTTACTCAACAATTGAGCCTTAAAACCTACAAAACAAAATCATAACCCCCAGCTGAATGAGATGTCCCATGGCTGAAGTAGACAGAGTCCCCCCCACTGAAGCTTCCAAAAATGTGTGTCCTCAATTTCAGAATGTGTTTCTTGCAAAAAAAAAAAAAAAACAATTCACTTTCTGTTTTTAAGTCCCCTTACATTTAACGATAACAAGGACAACATAAAATAAAGACTAAATGCACAGATATAACAGTAAAGTTAACAGAAAAGATGCACAGGAATGAGTAACCTTACTAGCCACAAAACTGTGATGAATTGCAATAGCCCTGTGAAAAACACAGGTAAAATTATGCCTTAAGAACACTAACAGTAGTGCAAAAAGAAAAGTCAATCTGGGTCCACTCTCTTGTTATCAATCAGCGCATAGCCCTCCTTCAGGTACGCACGCTTCCCCCTCCTTTGGGCCTCCTGCACCAACAGCCACAGTTTAGCATGAGTGAGTCTGTCCTCCTTGGAAAAATCTTCCTTGAAGCTGCTGTGAAGATCTTTGCAGACTCTAGCATCCTTAGATTTTTTCCAGACTTCATCCCAAATCGTGCACATTCCAAACTGAATGATGACAACTCTGGAAACGTTGTTTGAGGTGGTGGCACTCTCTCTCTTTCCAAGCCTGTGCACGGTGTCACGCAACCTCTCCACCGACACAGGGATAATCCTTGTCAGAATCCCGATGACCGTCTCCAGGACATTTTCGTCATCTTTTTCTGGCAAGACGGTCAACCTCAGATTCCACCTTCTCTTGTAGCGAGCATGCTCTTCACACGTGCTTTTCAGAATTGCATTCTCTTTTTTAAGATGAGCTACTTGAGATTGAAGCTCTGATATGTCTTTTTTGTTCTTGTCAATGGCTTATGAATTGGCCTTAATCTGTTTTTTGAAGCGTATAAATCTCTGAGTTTGGTCATCCATTTTTTGGGTTAGCTCCTGTATTGCCCAGAGGACAGCGTTTACCGTGTCTTCTTTGGCATGGTCGTCTCGTACCTTGTCTTTTTTGGCATGGTCGTCTTGTACCTTGCTTCTTTTAGTATTTTTGTTTTTTATTGGTGTGTGGTCCCAGTTAACCTTATCTTCTTTGGACATGGCCTTGTCCTCAATGGACTTAGCCTGGTCTGCTTCAGTCTCCTCAATCATGTCTTCATCGCAGGCTTCATGAAGAGCAATCAGGTTATAGTCATGATCTGACATCATTGTTAGGAAATAAAAAAGGGCTATTACAGTCAAACTGGATCAATAACTTGGCTAAATTTTAGGTTTTAATTCAGAGCCTGCTGAAACACGACCTCTCACTCCGCCATCTTGGGACCTCCCCCCTCGGGTTCATAATCCGCCATAGGGAAATAACGAGAATATCGAAGTGCAGTAAACGGTAAAACAGTTTGCACTACAAACTAGTGTGTTCATAATTAAGATAATACATTAAAATAATATGGTAAGACACACCAGTTTGCAATATCAAGCAGCAAAACGAGCTTTTTGTGCAGCTAAAAAATAGCTGGAAGTGGATGAGACCGGAAGCCAGACACAAAAAAATTACAAATAGCTGCACCTATTCTTATGGCAAAAATAAAAGGGGATAGAGGGTTTACTTATGTTACTTATATGTGTCTGATTTTAATGCTGGAGAGAATAATAAAACAAATTTGCCTGTGAACTCGTATTGTAAATACAAAATAGGTTGGTCTAAGCCCCAGTAATCACTTATATCAATGTTATATATATCGTCATATCGTCCAGTTGAAAAACGTTTATAGTTTTTGTCAGTGTTTATTTAAAAACATTCAGTTATGCAGAATTTAAGATGGTAGTAAATATTTAGTTGATGAGTTGCCAATACGATATACTATACTATATATAGGATATGATTTTACTGCACAATTCAACATCCTAACATGAAATGATAACTGCAAATCTGTGTTTCGCTGCTTGGAGACCATTTGTTTCTTTGAATTGCAGTGATTCATTTGGTTCTCTTTTCAGTAGCTTTCAGCAGTCTGTAAAACATACCCCAGGTTTCTTGTCAAATCTGTTTGTACAGTAAATTGCAAAGCTCATTCTGGTTTTAGAGGTGTTTTGTGTGTTCTGTCGCGGCATTCACGTTAAAACCAATGCTGCCACTCAGTCTTTTTGCCACTCAGTGGACGGAGCCGCAGCCACTTCAGTTGATGGTAACGTCACATGCATACCCTCTATTCTAAAGTGTTACCGCAAATGGATTTGCATACTTTGTGTCCTGTTAATGATCACTTGATGTCTGACAATTATATACATAATGTACAATTTGGAAAAGTAGCCTACAACAGGGCTTTTTTTTTTTTTTTTTTTTTTTTTATTAGTTTAGTCTGATTGTGTTTATCCATGAGTGTGTGACACCTTTTATAAATATTCAATCCAGAAACCAGATTTTTCCAAAGGGCTATGTGTACGCATTGAAATAGTTCTTTGTTTCGATGTATCAATGCACAATTGTGAAGGCCTCATATTCACAGGTCCCTTTTCTGGTGAAGAACATCAACATGTTCAAGAGCATATTCATCTTTGTTCTCTGTAACATCTTACTGCACTTGAACTGTCAAATACACACAAGGTTCACATACTGTAATGTATTTACTTTTTATGTAATGTTACAGCAAATCACTGCTGTTCACTTTAAGAAGTTGCAGAGAAGGTCTCTTCCCCCTAGAAAGAACATGAAATGTGTGTTGTTTATAGAATTTCCAGTTTTTATTAAATGTCATATCCAGTTTTGGGGGTAACACATTACAAGTAACGCGAGTTACGTAATATTATTACTTTTTCCAAGTAACTAGTAAAGTAACGCATTACTTTTTAATTGACAAGAAAATATCTGAGGTATTTTTTTCAAATAAGTAACGCCGGTTACTTTTCCCCCCATTTATTGATTAAAAGCTCTCCTTTCCCCATGTTGAGAGAAATCAGGAGTAAGATGTTAGCTCTAGAATAAATGTGAACATGCATTAAATAATTTCACTCACAAAAAACAGATTCAGTATTCCTCAAAATGAATAAAAACAGTGAAATTCAACTGACGCAAACCTGCAATAATTAAATATGTTAAATAAATCAAATATCCTTTATGCATTTAATACCATTTTATTAACCGATGTCTTTGCTGCCGACCTTCGTTGATCCAATTCAACCATACTAATAAGCAAAAATTACTCGATAATCTAACATTTGTTTTCCTTTTTTTTTAATGCTGAAGAGTTGATATTTTTTCTTCTGCTGTCTACTGTACAGACATGAATTTACTTTCCTCAAAGACTGAGCCTTTGGTGTGAAAAGGCTTTTACATTAGCCAAAAATAGAACTTTTTATATTAAAAACAAACAAGCAAGCCCTGCCCAGATTTAAAAAGTAACGCAAAAGTAAAGCAACGCATTACTTTCCATAAATAGTAACTAAGTAATGTAATTAGTTACTTCTTTAGGGAGTAACTCAATATTGTAATGCCTTACTTTTAAAAGTAACTTCCCCCAACACTGGTCATATCACATTTTCTATTAAGTTACAAAATGTCACATTTTTCATATAGTGCAGCCCTGCCGAAAAACTGTTATAGTCATTTATGGGTTACGTCTTGCATGAGTTTGAGTTTATTTGACATAAAAAGTAGCAACACAACTCAGTAAAAACATCTTTGTTTAGGATAATAAGTCATTCTCATTACGATGGTTTTGTTGGCATGTATCTCCACACTATATACAACTAATTCATACAAAATAAAATAACAATTATTTACACATACAACAAAATGCAGATCAAATCTGTTAAGACAACCTATTTAAAAACACTCTCTTTACGTTAAAATCTTACTGTCCAGCAGCAACTTCTTCCACCTTCTTCCAATTTGACCTCTGCCAATACAAAGTCATAGACCTACTGCACACAGATTACGACCCCTTCAGGGCTTCCCATCACTGTCTGTGGCCACTTGTTTGTTTCTTCATACCAGTATGATCACATTTAAATGAAAGCAGTCTGTACAGGCAAACTCTATCATCCTTTAGCTGCTGTGATCTGTCTTAAATTCATTACAAAACCTTTCATTCTAACACATACACACACACACATATGTGACTGTAGCGGCTCCTTATTCATCATCAGCTGATCCTGAGGAATCTGGACTGATGTCTAAATACAGAGAGTCCTACAATAAAACACACAGACAGTCACATATAAGTATGAGATATTACTGTTGTCACATCATAATTTAGAAACATTAACTCAACCACAGACTACTAAAAACCATTAAAATATTAACATGTAAAATCTTTTATATTCTCACAGATCAGTCTCATCAATATAAGCAGAAATAAATTCATATGATTTTTTTTTATTTACATATGAAGTCTGTTTATAAGGTTGGTTTTGCTCAAAAAGGTCTTCGGGCATTTATTTAAGAAGTATGACTCACAGTAGATTAACTCTTCTATCACTCAAACGATCAGTCTTAAGACTGTAATTTCTATCTGAATAAAATAGAGACCATTTTGGAAAGAGAACTACAAATACGCAATACGACAAAACAAACTGTGCATTAAATTTTTATTAAGTATGTTTGTTGTATGCTTGTTTTATTATCCTACACTACATCACTAGACTGCATGATCTCATTATAACCAGCAGACTTTTCAAATAATTTAACAGAATTTTACAGAATGTGGTGGAAGCTGCCAAGCTGGTAATATTAATATGATCTACCAGATTAATGAAATAAAAATTAACAATTAGGTCTGTGCTAAATGACTACACATTCGTTTTACATGCTTTTTAAGGACATTTCAATTGTTCTTTTCTACCAGAGCAACTTAAAGGAATATTTGACTCTGAAATGAAGATTTTACCAATTACTCACCCTCATGTCATGTGACATTTCTTTCTTCTGCAGAACACAAAATAAGATATTTTGAAGAACACTAAACTCCACTGACACTGCATGATACATATTTCAAAACATTGTCTTTTGTGTCTGACATAAGATAGAAATGCATACAGGTTTGGAACAAAAATTACATGTGCAACTGTGAAATGAAAGTCATGTCGTTTACACCAGTCTACGGAAAAAGTTGTTTTGGCTTTAAACAGAATCTTAACCAGAATCTACAGAAAGCAGATATCAGAATTTCTTTTTCATTTTCATTACTGAATATACAGTTAAGATTAAAAATATGATATTTAATAGGCCTATCATAACATTCCATAATGTTACATTTCAAAGGGTTGTATATTGGTGTTTGAGGAAGCACATACTGCAGATAGATAGATAGATAGATAGATTTACACAATGTTTACAAAGGCAAACAAATCCAGATTGGCAATCAAAGAATTGTAGAGTAGAATTATTGTACAGTAGATTTTCAGAAAAAAAAACCTTACAAAGGTTAATACAACTAATCTAAAAACAGTCTGTTCTTATTCCACTTCACCTGCATGAACAAATAATCTCTGCCCATACAAACTTCTACACATACTGTACATAGCTCAATATCTCTGTGTTGTAAAATGTCCATGTTTTACATTAATTCATGAGAAACAAAGTAAAATACACAGGTGCTCGATTATTAATTATTTTATGTGCCATATTTTGAGTTTCAGGAATGCTACTTTTCTTTCATTTGGCAACCATCCGAGCTGCTGAAAGTGTATATTATCCACGTGTCAAACAATGAGGTCTTGATTATTCTCATTTAAATTTGTATATGTATAATTTTATATATAAAATACTTCCATCTATTCCTAAATGTATAAACAAGGATTATAAAGCGACATTTAGAAATCAATAAATTAAAAAGATCAGAGCAGAAGAAAATGATTTGGTTACAAAGTCACAAATCATAGTTCTTCATTGTCTTCAGTCTCTGTTGATTGTGTGACTGTGTGACTCTGTAGCAACTCCTTGTTCACCATCAGCTGATCTTGAGGAAACTGGACTGACGTCTAAATACTGAGAGTCCTACAAAAAAACAAGCAGACACGTATGAGTATGAGACATTACTGCTGTCACATCACATCAGCAGATCCGTTTCAGAGATATTAGTATATTCATATTACAGTCAGAGACATGAATGAAAACACAATAACAATACACTCACAATAGTATAGTTCTGCCAGTTTATTATCCGGATCATCTTTTAGATTAGAAAGTGACTGCACTTCAGAAGATCCTAGTTTATTCTCAGACAGATCCAGTTCTGAAAGGTGTTCATGGTTTGATCTCAGAGCTGAAGCCAGAGCAGCACAACCTTCAGCTGTGAGACCACAATCTCTCAACCTAGAAAACAATAACAATTTTCACTCTCAAATGTTTTGTCCAAAAGATTTTTTTTTTTTTTTTTTACAATCAGTAGTTTAGTACTGGTAAATGTACTAATACTATTATTATAGTAGTTTTTTTAGCACTTTTATATCCATTGGGTTTTTAAAATGCAGATTTCAAAATGTTTATTTTTTTGTTATTCTGTATGAAGGTTAAGCATAACCTATGAAAATCATAAAAATTATTATTATTATTATTTTTACATTGCAACACTGTGATATAAATCTCAAATGTATTGTGTAAAAATTATATACATACATTTTTACACAACACTACATTTTAAAAGTTTAGGGTTTAAATTTTTGAATGAAAACTATAACTACAAAACACAAAAAAAGTCAAATTTTAAAATATTATTACAATTTAAACTGACTGGTTCCTGTTGTAATATATGTTAAAATCTAATTTATAGCTGGGATCAAAGCTGAATTTTCAGCATCATTACTCCAGTCTTCAGTGTCACATGATTCTTCAGAACCTATTCTAATATGCTGACAAGAAACATTTCTGATTATTATACATTTTAAAAACAGTGCTGCTTCATATTTTTGTGGAAACTGTGATAAATTATTTTTCAGGATTCTTTGATGAATAATGAACTCATTTGAAACAGGAATCATTTGTAATGTTACAAATGTATTTACTGTCACTTTTGATCAAGTGAATGCACATGTATCTCACACAGTAATTAAAAGCATCAAAGAAATTATCTTACTTTAGCTTCTCTAGTTTACAGTGAGAATCCTTAAGTCCATCAGATAGATATTTCATGCCCAAATCTTGTAGTTTATTTCCAGATAGATTCAGTTCTCTTAGGTGTGAGGTGTTTGATCTCAGAACTGAAACCAGTGCAGCACAACCTTTATCTGTGATATTGCAGTCATCCAACCTGTAGAGAGATCGAACATTAAAGCCCAATAAACTGAACACAGTTACAGCAACAACAAAACATTTAAAGGGGCCATATTATGCATTTTTAATTATTTAACTTTAGTTTGTGTGTAATAGTGGAGTTTAAGAATAAAAAAAGATCTAAAACAAACAAACAAACAAAAAAGTCCACTCCAAACAGAAAATACTCAACAATTTGATTTTGCCTAAAATCTATTTTATTCATACAGGTAAATATCATATGTGTAAACTGGTCATTTTGACAGTTATATATCTAAATTACTTTTTCAGGGAGGCAAACTCATCAAGTGTGAAAAAAGTTGAGTAATAATAATAATTGTATTTAATAATAATGATATTCATGGCTGTTTTAATTTATTTGCTTTTATATGTTAAATGACAGCCTCATGGTATCAAATCAAATAATGATATCAAATCTAGAAGAAAGACATCAAACAAAGGTTTTGATATCGGCTACGTCACTTCTACCTCTCAAGTCATTGGAAACTTGGGTCAGCACTAACTGAGGTTCACAGATCCCCTAGCACAGGCACCAGCATGCTTTTGGTAAAATGTTTTGATGGTGTAGCAATCATCAGTGTTACTTACTGTGCTGATCTGGATTCTTTAATCACAGGAAGAAGCTTCCGAACAACTTTATCTGACGCATTTTCTCTTCCAACAAATTTATTCAGCTCAAATACATCCATCATTTGCTCCAATGTCAACAAGACAAAGACTAAAGCTGACCACTGCAAAGGTGTGAGTTTGGCTTTAGCTAATGTTCCAGATTTCAGATACTCTTTCATTTCCTCCACTAGTGAATGATCACCCAGTTCATTCAGACAGTGGAAGAGACTGATGATTTTTTTTGGAGAGCATATGCTCCTGATTTTCTTCTTGATGTACTTAACTGTTTCCTCATTGCTCTCAGAGCTGCTTTTTTTCAGTGTCATTAGTGCTTGTAGAAGACTCTGATTAGTGTTTACTGACAGACCCAGAAGGAACCGCAAGAAAAGATCAAGGTGACCTGTTTTACTCTGTAGTGCCTCATCCACAGCTCTATGATGCAGCTCAGATAATGAAACATGTTCTGATGAATTGAGTTGAAAACAGTCTTTAGACCGCAAACTCTGTTTGGTGAGCTCAAACACATTTATGTTGTGGTTTGTACAGGAGAGGTGCACATATAGAGCTGCTAGATGTTCCTGAATGCTCAGATGAACAAAGCAGAAGACTTTCCCCTGATACCAGCCAAACTCCTCTCTGAAGATCTGAGTGCACAATCCTGAGTACACTAATGCTTCTGTCACATCAATGCCACACTCTCTCAGGTCTTCCTCATAAAAAATCAGGTTGCCTTTTTCCAGTTGCTCATATGCTAGTTTGCCTAGTTTGTAAATCATGTCTTTGTCTGTGTCCTTCTTTTTAGTGTACTTCATGTTTTTGATGTTAATCTGTGCCATCAGGAAGTGTGTGTACATTTGAGTGAGAGTCTTGGGAATCTCTCCACTCTCTGTTTGACTCAACATCTTCTCTAGAACAGTGGCTGAGATCCAGCAGAACACTGGGATGTGGCACATGATGTAGAGGCTCCTTGATGACTTCAGGTGTGAGATGATTCTATTGGCCAGACTCTGATCACTGATTCTCTTCCTGAAGTATTCCTCCTTCTGTGGATCATTGAAGCCTCGTACCTCTGTCACTCGATGGACACACTCAGAGGGGACGAGATCAGCTGCTGCTGGTCTGGAGGTGATCCAGATGAGAGCAGAGGGAAGCAGATTCCCCACAATGAGGTTTGTCAGCAGCACATCCACTGAGGCTGATTCACTTACATCACACAACCTCACATTGCTCTGAAAATCCAGAGACAAACGACACTCGTCCAGACCATCAAAAATGAACAACATTTTATATTTGTCACTGGATATTTCCATTTCTTTTGCTTCAGGGAAAAAGACATGAAGAAGATCTGAAAGACTGAGTGTTTTGTCCTTCATCAGATTGATCTCTCTGAAAGGAAGTGGAAATATGAGCTGGACGTCCTGATTCTCTTTCTCTTCAGCCCAGTCCAGGATGAACTTCTGCACAGAGACTGTTTTTCCAATGCCAGCAACTCCCTTTGTCAGCACAGTTCTGATGGGTTTGTCTTGACCAGGTAAAGGTGTAAAGATGTCACTGCATTTGATCGGTGAGTCCTCTGTTGCTGCTCTCCTGGATTGTGTCTCAATCTGTCTCACCTCATGCTCATTACTGATCTCTCCACTCTCACTCTCTGTGATGTAGAGCTCTGTGTAGATCTCATTCAGGAGTGTTGGGTTTCCCTGCCGTGCTGTTCCCTCATACAGACACTGAAACTTTTTCTTCAGATTTGATTTAAACATGTTGAGGACTTCAAGACTGTAGTCATGGCTGTAAAATCAACACAACAGAATATTACACAATCACAAGTACATTTATAGAGCCATAAAGAAAGAACAATATTTTGTTCTCTATATAAAACAATATTACATATAATTTAAAACAACTTATTGTGTCCTTGCCGATTTTTGTTGCGCCAAAATATTTTACCTGACACCAGGATACGTACATGCTTTCATTAAAGTCCTGTGGTTGATTCACAGACTCGTCATGTTTCATTTTCTTACAGGCGGGTTCTGTTACAGCTGGTCTGGGTCGCAGGATTCGCCTTAAACGACATTAAATAAATAATTAAACAATCAAATACTTTTGATATTTTAAATTGATACTAACTGAATAATTCTGTAAACAGTTTCCCAATTGCTACATAGCTTACAGCAGCCATAAACCGCTTGTACAGTGAGGCTAATGAATTGACTACTTGGTGGAATTTTTCAGGTTTCTTCTTTTTCATTGTTTCTATGACAATGAAGATCTATTCTATTCTATTCTATTCTATTCTGTATCTATACTGTATTGTGTGGACCCGTGAGTAGGCCCATAATATTTATACAATGCTATTGAACACTCCAACCAAAGACCACTGCAATGTAAGAATATATTCACTATACAAATTTCAAAAATCAAATTAAATAATAATGTACACAATGTAATTATATTAGTATATACTGAAACATACACTGAAATAAGATTGTGCACCATTAAGCAATCAGAGTCCAAGCATTACACTGAATTTTACTATAAACAATTGTCTACCTGTATTCGCTATACAAATTTCTTGAAAAAGCAAACCATAATGTACACAAAGTAATGCTACTAGTATATGCTGAAATTTAAGGTGACACCTGTGACTCTGGCTTCTTTCTCCACCCTTCATTTGTAGTGGAGGATCCATAGACCAGTCACTTTTCATAGACACACAGCTGGGCTCTGGTGAATCTGATCTCTTCTGCTGAGCCAAACTGTATCAGAACAGATGTCACATTTAATTTTCTTAGGTTACCATATTTATCCTTTATGATAAAAACCCATGAGCAGGTCCATCATATTTATACACTGCTATTAAACACTCCAATCCAAGGCCAATTTAATGTAAGAACATATTCACTATACAAATTTCCTGCAAAAATCAAATTATAATCTACACATGAAATGCTATTAGTATAATCTGACATTTAAAGTAACACCCGAGACTGTATACCATTAAGCCATGAAGGCCCATGCATTACAGTGAATTTTACCAGAAACAATTGTGTACCTGTGACTCTGGCTTCTGTCACCAAATTTCATTTGTAGTGGAGGAGGATCTATAGACCAGTCACTTTTCATAGACACACAGCTGGGCTCTGGTGAATCTGAGCTCTTCTGCTGAGCTAAACTGTAACAGAACAATATTAGCTATACAAATTTCCTGCGAAAATCAAATCATAATGAACACATAGATAAGACCCTGCAAAGGGGCGCTGCACACGTGGCGACCAGCAGTGGAATCAGAAACAGCTGATGTGCTTGTCTTGTTGCATTTGTTGTTTTGTTTGTTTGAAGTTTGTTTCATGTTTGCCCTGGATTTTCTTTGGATTTGTTGTTGAAAACCAACAAAAGCCAAATGGATGTGTTGGTTATTGTTTTATTGTGGGCTTTATTCCTCCTTCCTGCGTGTCTGAATGCATCACCTGCTGAACAACCGGTGAGGATTCAGTACAATAGAAAGTTTCTCCTTCAGTGGAATTGGCCTTACAACATTCGTTACCTTGTAGCCTTGTTCGCCGCATGTAAACGGTGTTCATAACAATAACACTGTATCACTTCGGCCACAGTACCTTCCTTTGGGAATTTCTACAACTTTTCATTAGCATGGTTTATATTCATCCGAGGGCAAATAAAGCAAACGCAGCAGATACTCTTGGGAGTGTTGTGCACAAGCTCCAATGCATTTCTCCAGATGCTCCGAATTTAATTATGGGGGATTTTAACAAATGTCCTATGAAGCAGTGTTTAAGAAACTTTTATCAATATTTGTCTTGCCCCACACGTTGCCCCATAAGACTCTTGATCTCTGCTATGGATCAATTAAAGATGCCTACAAGTCTGCTGTTAAGCCTCCTGTGGGAACAGCGGACCATAATACTGTTCTGCTTGTTCCAGTAAACTGTTTTAAAAAGAGAAAAACTACAGACTAAGGGGCCGTTCACATATCGCGTCTTTTGCGCGCTCAAGTTTATTACTTTAAATGTAGATGCGCGGCAGCCACGCTCATAACGGAAGCGACGCGCTTCTTTTCCAGAATCCCGGAAGCGCACCGCGGGTCATGTGACAAGATTCCACCAATTAGCTCCATCCTTTCCAGTAACAACTTTGAAATAGTGATGGGAAGTTCGGATCATTTTACCGACTCGGATCTTTGAGTCTCGTTCAGCAAAATGAACAAATCTTTTTTTCGAGTCATTTCGTTCATTTTAGCAAAATATAATTAAAATCCTCCCTAACACAATCTACTGCTTACACAAACGTTGATCACACTATAAACAAGACAAAACTATAATGCTATAAGAAACAGAATAGATTCATTCATTGTTTACCTGGGTCTTTAATCTATGACTGGCTCACATCGCCTCTTATCTGACAAGTTTTCGGGTTTGATTCGTTCGTTCATCACGTGACAGCCCCATAAGCTGAACCTATGCAGTCTGAGCCGAAAAGAGAATTGATTAGTTCATTTCTCGAGTCTTCGGGTCTGAGTCGTTCGTTCATCACGTGACAGCCCCATACGCTTAACCTATGCAGTCTGAGCCGGAAAGAGAATTGATTAGTTCATCTCTCGAGTCTTCGGGTCTGAGTCGTTCGTTCATCACATGACAGCCCCATACGCTTAACCTATGCAGTCTGAGCCGAAAAGAGAATTGATTAGTTCATTTCTCGAGTCTTCGGGTCTGAGTCGTTCGTTCATCACGTGACAGCCCCATACGCTTAACCTATGCAGTCTGAGCCGGAAAGAGAATTGATTAGTTCATCTCTCGAGTCTTCGGGTCTGAGTCGTTCGTTCATCACGTGACAGCCCCATACGCTTAACCTATGCAGTCTGAGCCGAAAAGAGAATTGATTAGTTCATTTCTCGAGTCTTCGGGTCTGAGTCGTTCGTTCATCACGTGACAGCCCCATACGCTTAACCTATGCAGTCTGAGCCGGAAAGAGAATTGATTAGTTCATCTCTCGAGTCTTCGGGTTTGAGTCGTTCGTTCATCACGTGACAGCCCCATAAGGTGAACGAACGACTCCAAAAACCCGAAGACTCGAAACAGATGAACTAATTCCAGTACAGAACCTAATAGGATGTTGCGCATGCGCGACTGAACGAATCACTCCCCGAGACGACTCGTTCGTCCCGAGTCACATTAAAGATTCGTTCAAAATGAACGAATCGTTCAAGAACGACCCATCACTACTTTTAAAGCTCAGCCAACATGGAGAAACAGCTGATCATAGCTGTACACTTTTAAATAAATTAAGTAGCAGAGCTACAGCAAGTGATTTTTAGTGCTGGAAATCCGTTTGTCCTTTGATGAAGTGCGGGTCATGGTTGCTTAGCAACGGCAGACGCCACGGGAGCGCAAGCTACAGAGCGCTTTGGAAAGGAGGAAGAATCGGCGCGCCTAGCGTTTTCCACGCGTTTTTAGGCGCGATATGTGAACGGCCCCTAAGAGTATTACAGTGTGGTCCAAGAGGTCCACTGCTTCTTTGCAAGGATGCTTGGAATGTATGGACTGGGACGCTTTTTATGACTCTTGCCTAGAAATAGATGAACTCACAGATGCTGTTAGTAGTTATATCTCATTCTGCGAAGAGATGCTCATCCCATGTAAGACTGACAGAATATTCCCAAACAATAGCCATGGTTCACAAAATCTTTTAAAGTACTTATGAATGAAAGATGACGAGCATTTCAAGAGGGTAATTTGGTAAAAAGATTGGAATTGCATAAAGAGCTTAAAATGAAAGTGAGGAAAGCGAAGTTAAAGTATAAAATAAATTTGGAGAAAGAGTTAAGTAGGAATAATTTGGGGTCAGTTTGGAAGGGGACAGGGGCGTCGTTAGGGCTAATCATTCGGGGCTCAAGCCCCGAAAGACTTTTATTTAGCGCCGAATGTTTTTGTATCGCTGTATGATTTCCGAGGGATTCACGGAAGTTTGAATGAATTAATCAAAAGCCGGTCATTACACTTCAAACAAATCGCGATATAGACTAGTATCTGTAAATAACGCCCCAAATACAATTTAAATATGAATCCTGCCTGTTCTGCGTGTCTCTTTATGAATGAATGGTGCAGACGCAGGCGCGGTTTCCTTTACTACACACGGTGATTTCAGCGTCTGCCATAAAAAAAATGTATGAACAACATCTCCAGAATTGCTCTGAGGACTTCATGAGCACTTCACTGTTTAATTTGAGTAAACCACGGTTATACACTCACAGAAATGTAAAGGTATACATGGAAACCCGTCAAAATAAAAGTACGGTTTAGCTTGTATAGACATTGTGGCAGAAATACATCACTATCATTCAGTAAAATGTATGTGCCTACACTGCTACTACCGTTGAAAAACTAATAAGACTTTGTTACACAATATTTCTTCCATCTTTTAAATGTTATTAGTACACCCCCTTTATTTGCCAAAAATAAAGTTTAATTTTCATGAATTAAAAGATAAATTAATATTTTATGCCGTTATTTCATAACCAGAAAAAATTAAAATATGCAACTTATTTCATAAGGCTGTTGTAGAAATAAATAAAAGTTGTTTTATGCATTTAAATAAATAGACATGCTAAAAACAAATAAAATATAAGGTCCCTAAACATAACTTAACTTTTGATAAATTGACGTTAAATTGTATACGTTGCATTGTTTTAATTAATTAGACATGTTTTTTGATTAATAAAATTAAATTTACCTATTAAAAAGGAGTCCAGAAAAATGCAAACAGAAAGAAAAAACAGAATTTAGAAAAAAAAAAATGGGGCCCTATTTTTGTATGCAAATATGTATTTTTAAATGTATTATTTTATTTGTGTAATATATTTTGTAAAGTTATAATTTTGTAATAATACTTTGATATGTTTGCTATTTGCAGTGATTAATATTAACTATTTTTTCATAGTGTAACAAAGTTGTTTTGTGCCACTGCTTTAGCAAAGCATCTGTCAAATGAACCAAAATCGAAAACACAATATGACTTTGCTCACACGATGAGCTCATGATCCAATGTTTTCAGAGTATCAGAAGAGGGGTGAGTCAGGTCATCAACGTTTTTTCTTTGTTCAATTTGCACGCTGCACATGGGTTAACTTATATCTGTTATTTTTGAACTCTCAAAGTACACCAGATTAATGAATTTTACTTAAATATATATATATCAATTGAAATATATAACATTTTTTTCCTCCCTAGAAGGACCCAGGTTCACCCACCTGTGTCTAACAAAATCTTACATAATTATAATGTGAGCTCCCACCCTCCACTACTAGCCCCTGATGTTTTCAAATCTTAGAAACGGCCCTGGAAGGGGATGACGGTTATAACTGGATCTAAAGTGTGTGAGATTAAGAAAATACAGTTACCTGGGTATGACTCTAGTAGTCAACTGGCTGAGGAATTAAATAGTCTATGAATTTTAAAATAAGTTGTGGTGGTGATTATAATATCTTTTTTAATGAATTAGATGTAATTAAAGTTTTTAAGGGTTGCAAGAAGAAAACTTCTGGGCCAGACAATATTGGAGGGCGTTTAATTAAGGTTTGTGCTGAGCAGTTGGCATCAGTGTTTTGTCACATCTTCAGTGGTCTTTGGCTCTTCAGAGAGTCCCTAAATTGTGGAAACAGGCTATTGTGGTGCCTGTGCCTAAAACTGTAAATGCAGTTACATTAAATGACTTTAGGCCAATAGCACTAACATCTCTAATACTGAAATGTTTTGAAAAATTATTCAAAGAAGAGTTGTTGTCTAAAACGAAATATCTTTTAGACCCCCTTCAGTTTGCCTATACAAGACAGCGAGGTGTCGAAGATGCAACAGCAACTTTATTAAATGACAGAACTCAAAGAGTGAGAGTTAATGGCAGTTTATCAGCTCCCTTGATGACATCTATAGGAACCCCTCGTAGCTGTGTCTTGTCTCCTTTATTATATATTTTATACACAAATGATTGTATAAGTCAACACAATAATAGTTTTTTTTTTTTTTAAAGTTTGCTGATGATATAGTTATTGTGAGTCTTTTGGAAAATAATGAAATGTGTCATGGTCCAGTGGTTAATGACTTTGTGAAATGGTGTGATGATGCTTGTTTGCAGTTGAATGTGTCTAAGACTAAAGATATGATCATCGACTTCAGAACAAAAACACATCCTTCCCAGGCCACCCTTATTAGGGAAGAGAATGTGTGGATAGTTATAAATATCTGGGGACCACTATTGATAACAGATTGTTTTTCGACATGCATACAGAGGTATTATGTAAAAAGGGACAACAACGCCTATACTGTTTGAGAAAACTAAGATCATTCAATACAGATAGGACATTGATGGAACTGTTCTATAAGTCTTACAATGAGTCGATATTGTCCTTTTCTATTAGCTGCTGGTTTGGTAATCTCAGTGTGAAACATAAAAATGCATTAAATAGAATAGTTACTCTTAGTGGGAAGATTATAGGTAAAGAACAAAGAAATTTGTCATTTTTGTTTAATAGAAATGTTCTGAGTCAGGCTCGATCTGTGCTCTTAGACAGTGACCATTTTTTGTTTCCAGAGTTTTTTATGCTCCCATCAGGATTTCGTTATAGACTACCAAAGATGAAGAGTAACCGATATAAATATTTGTTTGTTTCTTGTGCAGTTCGGCTGTTAAATGGTTTTTAAGGAATGTGGTAGGGAAATTTATTCTATTATATTTTATGTATTTTATGTATCTATGTTTGGTATGTATTGTATGGGTCTGTCATGTTTCTGATTTTTTGCTGCATCCAAATTGCTCGCAAGGGATCTTAATAAAGTTTGACCTTGACCTTGACATAGAAATGCTTTTAGAATATACTGAAATTTAGAGTAACGCATGAGACTGCGTACCTGTGACTCTGGCTTCTGTCTCCACTCTTCATTTGTAGTGGAGGAGGATCCATAGACCAGTCACTCTTCATAGACACACAGCTGGGATCTGGTGAATCTGATCTCTTATGCTGAGCTAAACTGTAAAAGAATAGTATTCACTTTACAAATCTCCTGCAAAAATCAAAATACAAAATACAAATTTCCTGCGAAAATTAAATTGTAATGTACACAAAGTAATGCTAATAGTATATACTAAAATTTAAGGTGACACCTGTGACTCTGGCTTCTGTCTCCACTCTTCATTTGTAGTGGAGGATCCATAGACCAGTCACTCTTCATAGACACATAGCTGGGCTCTGGTGAATCTGATGTCTCCTGCTCGACTAAACTGTAATACAGCAAACAAGAGGACTTGGTGACATCAACTGAAAAGTGAAGTTGATTCATACGTAAAGTATATTGTTTTGACTAAAACCAGAAAATTGTATTACCAAAGTAAAAATGTTAACTTTTGATTTCATAATGTCTTTAATGTGAGTACCTGTGTCCTGGAGAAAAATCTTCATCTTTGGTTTTTTGTACTCGACTCATACTGTCCTCATAGAGCTGCACTGGTGTGTCTGTTTAGTCTGATCTCCTCTGATCTGCCTCTGACTGGAAATAACAAAAACACTGACTCAGACACATTAAACACTATCACATTAATGTTATGGACCTGAATGCATTTATAAATGTTGCTAGTGAGTAAACTGAATTTAGTCACAACACATCCCATACTGTGAGTGATAATGGTGGTTTTTGTAAACACCAAAGACAGAAGGCATGGATTAGGTCTACTAAAAGTGTTCTTGAACAAGGCATATTCACTTATGATGGTAACTGGTCTAAGCAAAGATGTTCACAAGTATCTACCATTTCCTGATTTTGGCTTCTGATTTTGGGATCTTTTCTGGCTCCCCCACCACCCTTTACGAAAATTAACCAAGGTTAATTAAAAGCAAAAGTGTAGTAACCATGTTTTCCCCCCATTTGTATAACCATAGTTTTACTACAAATACCGTGGTTAAAAAGTACAGGATTTCGTACTGTAATTACACTTAAAATTTAGTAGCTGGCACTTCACAAATATGTAACTAAGTATGCTAAGAAACAAATTTAACTTTATGATTCCTTAACAGTTGATACTGCCATAAACAGGCCTCGCTATAACCCGTTTTTCAACAGTGAAGGTTTACCTATAAAGTAGGCTGCGTACTAAGGCCCCGTTTACACGAAGGGAAGACGCAGATATTCCTCTGCGGTTTGGCCTCTCATTTACACGAAAACCCCGTTTTTATTACAGAAAACGATTATTTCTAAAAACTCCGGCCAAAGTGGAGATTTCTGATAACGCCGGTTATGTGTTGCCGTGTCAACTGGGAGAAACGGGGTTTTAGGTTCTCAAACGTCACATTATGCGCCAGAAAATGCTTAACGTCATGTGAGCGCCCTCTTTACAGTTTGTTTGGCTACGGATCAACGTCGATTCTGAGGATTTTGATCGGCTTGCATGGCTTTATTCTTTTCCCTATACTGCCGCCCATAGGTTTGGCATAGTTATTATGGCGCTCGACGCCGTATTTATGCGGGTTGATATAAATGACAAGTTTTTTGAAAACGATGTTGTGTGCACAATGTTATTATTGAAAACGGAGGGGAGGAAATATTCGTTTCTCTAAATACCCGGCTATGTGTAAATGTGGCCTAAGGCTAAGTACAAGAAAAACGCACGTTGAGTCTATAAAACGATAATCTTTGATACTCACTCTTTCTGCTAGTTTGATATCGTGTTGTACACAAAATGGCATCTGGGAAAAAAAAAAAACACTTTCATTTTCGTGTAGTACTTCAGGCAAAACCATTGCAGGAAAAGGCCATTGAGTGCAGTAACATTTCTGACGATCATTGTTTTACACAGGGATGTAAAGTAATTCCAGCATGTAAAGGGATCAGTCAGTAATTGATCTCGTGTTTATTGATTTTTTTTTTTTTAAATGGCTTTTGTCATGAACTGTAGCGTGTACATGGAAATGTAGTATACATGACCCTCGATAACCAGAGGGCGGCGATATTGCATTGCTTTCTAATAAAGGTGCTATTGAATAAATTGCAGTAACCATTTGTACAGTTTTTAGCATCATGTACAGAAAAGACACTTTTTATAAATAATCAATGCAGAAATCAGATTTTTTCAAAGGGCTATTAAGTTTATTCTTACCACTGTATATATTGTATACACATTGAAATGGTTCTATATATACATACATACATACTTACATACAATATATATAAAAGCACAAATTCACTTCGCATCCCTGACCCTACAAACCTTGATCCCAACCACTTACACTGTATGTGTCTGACTAACCAACATTTTTAGTTTTAAAGAATATTATTACTTTGTAAAACAATACTGCTACAGATGTTAAAAAGTTGTTTATCTTTTGAACAAAAATATACATTTTGTTGCAATTCCGCATCTGTATTCTTCCACTATATCATACACACTATACTGTTTCTCACAAACTATATAGTAGGGAAGTATTTGATTTCAGATGCAGCCAGAGTTGGCTAATTATCAGGGCTGCTAATACTGGCAGAACTCTATGAAATATTTGTTCATGACATAAACTTGCCCATTGCCATTTCAACCATTCCAACATGGCTGTGTGCCTTGCCAGTAAAAACTTTTATCTTAAATGTTTTCTGAGTACACACACCTGAAGTGCATGCACAGAAAGCCAGCTGAAACACAGGATGTGTACTAAGTTCTCTGTAACATCTTATTGCACTTGAACTGTCAAATACACACAAGGTTCACATACCTTCACATACCACATACAAAGTATTTACTTTTTATGTAATGTTACAGCAAATCACTGCTGTTCACTTTAAGAAGTTACAGAGAAGGTCTCTTCCCTGTGGAAAGTTTATATAATTTTCAGTTTTATAATATGTCATATTTTTTTAAGTTACAAAGTGTTTTTAAATGGAAGTTGTGGTTCTTTTACGATTCTGAAGAAAAAAAACATTAGACAACTAAACAAAATCACATGTAGGCCTAATTTATAGGTGAATGATTCAGTGATTCACTGAAGATTTACTTGGTTCATTACTGGATGAATCAGTGTTTTTGAATGAATGATCAAAGACAAATACTTTATTAACAGCCCCCTTTTGCCACCTACTGGCATATCAACATAACCGATAAATCATTAACATTATTTGGAATGTCAAATTAACTTTCAAAAGGATGATTTACTCTATTTTGATCTCTACCATACATATCAGAGTTTATATCCGGACTATGAACTCTTATCCCAGTAATACGTACCTGAATCTAAATACATATACATGTATCTACAATATTCTTTAAATGATACACATACAAGTACATACAATGAATGCAAGCAAATACTGAAAATGGTGCTAAAACAGGCATTTAACAAAACATTTTTATCCCCTTATATGTACAGTATATACATATGAACTAGTGGCCACTGTCTGTGGCCACTAGTTTGTTTCTTCATACCAGTATGATCACATTTAAATGAGAGCAGTCTGTACAGGCAAACTCTATCATCTTTTAGCTGCTGTGATTTGTCTTAAATTCATTACAAAACCTTTACTAACACACACACACACACACACACAAACACACACGCATATGTGACTGTAGCGGCTCCTTATTCACCATCAGCTGATCCTGTGGAATCTGGACTGACGTCTAAATACTGAGAGTCCTACAATAAAACACACAGACAGTCACATATAAGTATGAGACATTACTGCTGTCATATTATACAGTACTTTAGAAACATTAACTCAACCACAGACTGCGGAAAACCATTAAAATATTAACATGTAAAATCTTTTATATTCTCACAGATCAGTCTCATCAATATAAGCAGAAATAAATTCATAAGAATTTTTTTTTATTTACATATGAAGTCTATTTATAAGGTTGGTTTTGCTCAAAAAGGTCATTTACAATACAGTTTCATAGTTCATAAGCATTTATTTAAGAAGTATGACTCACAGCAGATTCAGTTTTTCCAGTATAGACTGTAGAGTAGAGACTCTGACTCCTTGGTCTAGTTTATTATAAGTCAGATCTAGATGTCTCAAGTGTAAGGGGTTTGATCTCAGAGCTGAAGTCAGAACAGCACTACCTTCATTTGTAATACCACAAAATCTCAACCTGCAACAAACAAATACACTGTTTAACTGCAATGAACAAACACACTGTTTCGCAATATCTTTATCACTGAAAAAACATTGGTGTATACCCCAGTTCCTCTAATTTGCAGCAAGGATTCTCCAGTCCAGCAGAGAGAGCAGTCACTCCAGAGTCTCCTATTTTATTCTGAGACAGATCCAGATGTCTCAGGTGTTCAGGATTTGATCTCAGAGCTGAAGCCAGAACAGCACTACCTTCATTTGTGATACCACAAAACCTCAACCTGCAACAAACAAATACACTGTTTAACTGCAATGAACAAACACACTGTTTAGCAATATCTTTATCACAGAAAAAACATTGGTGTATACCCCAGTTCCTCTAATTTGCAGCGAGGATTCTCCAGCCTAGCAGAGAGAGCAGTCACTCCAGAGTCTCCTATTTTATTCTGAGACAGATCCAGATGTCTCAGGTGTTCAGGGTTTGATCTCAAAGCTGAAGCCAGAACACCACAACCTTCAGGTGTGATTCCACAGTGACACAACCTACAGAAAACAATGGCAATTTTAAATCTCTCATAATTTTTGTCAAAAGAATTGTCATAAAGATACTAGGACAGAATCTTTGTAAATTTTTTTTACAATCAATAGTTAGTTGTTTGTGTTCTTTGGCACTTGGAGTTTACTTTTATGAAAACAAATCAGATTTCGAAATGTTTATTTTTTGTTATACTATATGAAGGTCAATAATAAACCATGAAAATCTATCATAAACAGATGTATTACATAATAAAATCTACAAAATTAAAAAAAAAAAACTATTTATTGTGTAAAAATTATTTACAGAAATTTTACATACACTATATCATGTTTGCGTTTTAAAAATTTGGAACAAGTCCCTTATACACAACTGTAAAAACAGTAATATTGTGAAATATTATTACAATTTAACATAGTTTTCTATGTGAGTATATTTTAAAACGCAATTTATTTTTGTGATCAAAATTGAATTTTTAGCATCATTACTCCAGTCTTCAGTATCAGATGACCCTTCAGAAATCATTCTAATATGCTGATTTGCTTAAGAAACTTTTCTAATTATCAGTGTTGAAAACAGTTGTGCTGCTTCTTTTTTGTAGAAACTATGAAACATTTTAGAAAACATATGTAACATTATAAACGTCTTTACTGTCACTTTTGATCAATTTAATACATCTTTGCTGAACCCTTACTGACCCAAAACTTATGAATGGTAATGCAAATTATGACTGTGCCATAGCTGTTGTGTCATTTCTGCCACAACTAACAGTTTTGTCCCAAATTACATTTTTTCAAAAGTTACTTGCTTACAAAGGAGACAGCAGTGTCAGTGAGGGGAAATGAGCTTGAGGGTAAAAATATGATGTGTGTAGAAAACATAGAAAGATTATAGTAAATATAGTGAACCAGATATTTCTATAATGCATCATGTCCGATCATACCTGTCAACCCTGCCATCTTTTCTGGGATTTTTCCACATTTCTCCCGTATTTTTAATCTTTCTATAAAAAAATCCCACTGGCTGTATTTTATATGTTTGCTACATTTGTCTCCGGTGAATACTCCCGTAATTTGTATGGCTCTAACCTTATTATATGAATAATCACGTCAACATATTCCAAGGTTGTCCAGTTGCCAGATCTTATTTGAAATGCATCCTTCTTACACAATTAACCCATTTGTCCCCTTAACTTGGCAACTTACAACCCAGTGATGCTGGTGATATTTGCGCAAGGAGTACAGAGGGAAGGACCATTGGTAGAAGTGGGAGGAGAAGGTGGTACTCCGGTGAAAAAACAAAACAAAAACAATATATAGGCCTACATGTAAACTGAGATATAGCTTTCACTTCAAAAGGCTATGGTTTAATTGATTAAATATGATCGCTGCAAGTTTCAAGGTCAGGTGCTGCCTTTGTTTAGTTAATTTGTTAATTTAATTAATTAATATGAAATTAATTTTGACTCCACCCCATAAACCCCCACCCCCTGTTTTTTGGTACCCAACTGTTGACAGGTATGTGTTCGCTCAAGATGTCAAGTTGTCTTAATTTTTTTATTGACATGAATATAAAATGATGTTTGTGATTATGATTTTACCACAGTTTCTCCAGTTTACAGAGAGGTTCTTTCAGTACATCAGAAAGGCATTTAAGCCCCAAATCTCCTATCTTGTTTTCGGTGAAATTCAGTTCTCTCATGTGTTCAGGGTTTGATCTCAGAGCTGAAGCCAGAGCAGCACAACCTTCAGCTGTGATTCCACAATGGTACAGACTGAAAGAAGAAAAATATATTTTTTTTTTCTGTAGTTATTACTTATGTGACATAGAAAATTATTATTAAAAGAAATAAATATGAAAAGTTCTGACTAACAAACACTTTAGTGGGCTTTTACAAATAAGTAATAAAATTTTATGTTTTTTGTACGTGAAAACCGTATCTCACACAGGCATGAAAAGCATCTAAGAAAAGATCTTACTTAAGTTTCTGCAGTTTACAGTGAGAATCCTTAAGTCCATCAGACAGATGCTTAATGCCCGAATTTTGTAGTTTATTCTCAGACAGATCCAGTTCTCTCAGGTGTGAGGGGTTTGATCTCAGAGCTGAAGCCAGAGCAACACAACCTTTATCTGTGATATTACAGTCATCCAAACTGTAGAGAGATTGAAAACTTGTTAAATAAAATGCAGTAACACAGTAACAGTTAAAAAAAATGCCTCTGGCTGTAATGCATAATTGTATTTTACATTGTATTTTACAGAACAACAGTTATATTAAGAGTAAAAAAAAAATATTTGGTTTAAAATGTTTAACCAGATTTATATTATCAAATATCAATATATGGTACAAAAACTGTGAAAATAGTTTAGGTTATGCTACTTTTCACTTCTCAAGCCACTGGAAACAAGATGAGTACTAACAGAAATTCATAGATCATCCAGTATGAGTTCCAGCTCATACAGTTAAAATTGTAATAGTGTAGTGATCATCATTGTCACTTACTGTGCTGATCTGGATTCTTTAATCATAGGAAGCAACTTCCAAAGAACTTCATCTGAAGTATTTTCTTTTACAATAAATTTATTCATCTCAAACACATCCACGACGTGCTCTGATGTCAACAATACAAACAGTAAAGCTGACCACTGAGAACAGGAGAGCTTGGTTTCAGCTAATGTTCCGGATCTCAGATATTGTTGTATTTCTTCCACTAGTGAATGATCACCCAGTTCATTCAGACAGTGGAACAGATTGATGGACTTCTGTGGAGAGCATATGTTCTTGATCTTTTTCTTGATGTACTCAAGTGTATTCTCATTGCTGTCAGAGCTGCTTATTGTCCATTTTATTAATCCTTGCAGAAGACTCTGATTAGTCTTCACTGACAAACCCAGAAGAAACCGCAGGAAAAGGTCCAGATGCCCATTTTTACTTTGTAGAGCCTCATTCACAGCTCTCTGATGCACATCAGATAATGAAACATGTTCTGGTGAATTACTCTGAAAACAAACTAAAACTTTTGGCAGGTTTCTCTTTTTGGAGATTTGGTCAAACACATTTATGTTGTTGTTTATACAGGAGAGGTGTACATATAGAGCTGCTAGATGTTCCTGAATGTTCAGATGAACAAAACAGTAGACTTTCCCCTGATACAAGCCAAACTCCTCTCTGAAGATCTGAGTGCACAATCCTGAGTACACTGATGCTTCTGTCACATCAATGCCACACTCTCTCAGGTCTTCCTCATAGAAGATCACATTGCCTTTCACAAGCTGCTGAAAAGCCACTTTCCCCAGTTTGATGATCATGTCTTCATCTGTCACATTCTTCTCATAGTCCTTCTCATGTTTGATGTTGGTCTGAAGGATCAGGAAGTGTGTGTACATTTGAGTGAGAGTCTTGGGAATCTCTCCACTCTCTGCTTGACTCAACATCTTCCCTAGAACAGCGGCTGAGATCCAGCAGAACACTGGGATGTGGCACATGATGTAGAGGCTCCTTGATGACTTCAGGTGTGAGATGATTCTATTGGCCAGACTCTGATCACTGATTCTCTTCCTGAAGTATTCCTCCTTCTGTGGATCATTGAAGCCTCGTACCTCTGTCACTCGATGGACACACTCAGAGGGGATGAGATCAGCTGCTGCTGGTCTGGAGGTGATCCAGATGAGGGCAGAGGGAAGCAGATTCCCCACAATGAGGTTCGTCAGCAGTACTTCCACTGAGGCTGATTCACTTACATCACACAACATCACATTGCTCTGAAAATCCAGAAACAGACGGCACTCGTCCAGACCATCAAAGATGAACAACACTTCATATTTGTCACTGGATAATACCATTTCTTTTGTTTCAGGGAAAAAGACATGAAGAAGATCTGAAATACTGATTGTTCTATCCTTTATCAGATTGATCTCTCTGAAAGGAAGTGGAAATATGAGTTGGACGTCCTGATTCTCTTTCCCTTCAGCCCAGTCCAGGATGAACTTCTGCACAGAGACTGTTTTTCCAATGCCAGCGACTCCCTTTGTCAGCACAGTTCTGAAAAGTTTGTCTTGTCCAGGTAAAGGTCTAAAGATGTCATTACATTTGATTGGTGTGTCCTCTGTTGCTGCTCTCCTGGATTGTGTCTCAATCTGTCTCACTTCATGTTCGTTACTGATCTCTCCACTCTCACTCTCTGTGATGTAGAGCTCTGTGTAGATCTCATTTAGGAGTGTTGGGTTTCTGTCCATTGCTGTTCCTTCATATAGACACTTAAACTTATTCTTCAGATTTGATTTGAACATGTTGAGGACTTCATGACTGTAAAATTAAAATACCACATTGTTACATGTATAAAACCAGTAGCAGGGCTTGGCGTTAAGGATTTTTTCTTCTGGCCCGGTTGGGTTCAAATTTTTATTTTCGCAACCAAATGCTTTTTAATCGCTTGAACTTTTAAATTAACAAGGCTTAAAACACATGCGCATAATCAACTTTTGTGACAACGCTGCAGTGGCCCGATCGGGCAAGTGACAAATCCGTCTACTGTCCCGAGCGTCCTTCATGCTGGCCCCGGGCCATCGGGCACTCCTTATTGTTGAGCCCTGCAGTAGTCTAATGAGTGGAATACATACAATTATTGATAATGTCATTGATTATAAACTATATGATAAATCTTTGCAATATCAAGACCTTGTATTTTACCTGACACCAGGATACATGCTTTCATCAAAGTCTTGTGGTTGATTCATAGACTTATCATATTTCATTTTCTTACAAACGGGTTCTGTTACAGCTGGTCTGGATCGTGGGATTTGCCTTAAAACAAGCAAATAAATAATTACATACTTTGACAATAAAATGAGTTACTAACTGAATAAATCTGCAAACAGTTTAGTTGCTGTGAGTAACTGTATTAGAAATATTTAGAAAGGATAGTTTCAAATGGTGATAAATTGCTATACTTTCTATGGGCCCAATCACTATGTAGTTTGGTAGCCATAAACTCTTGATACAGTGAGGATAATGAACTAGATTACTTGATGGAATTTTTATAGCAATTATTTATAATAAATGTAAGTATTTGTGTATTGGTGGGGTTTTTTCACATTACTGTTACTGTCATTTAAAAACAAAACAGATCATGAGAGGTCAATACCGTAAGTGATCATGTACACTTTGACTTCTGTCTCTATCTTTTATTTCTGGTGGAGGATCTATAGACCAGTCACTCTTCATGGACACACAGCTGGGCCCTGGTAAATCTGATCTCTTCTCCTGAGCTGAACTGTAACAGAACAGAAATTAAAATAATTTTTTTTTAAGTTATTATATTCAACTTATAAACTTATAAGCGCCTGCAGAACTAGAACAATATGAATTCATACATATTGCTCACCCACTGCATGCTTGTTAGTATTGTGGCTAAATGAATACTTTTAGTTACAAATTAAAGTGCAATGCTCTCAGTTCCTTTTAACAAAACAAATTTGAACCGATTTCCAAAACTCCATTTATTAAATGTTGGCCATGAGAGACTATGAGAGGTCATGGTAATAATTGACTGTGTACCTTCTGTCACCAATCTTCATTTCTGGTGGAGGATCTTTAGACCAATCACTCTTCATGGACACACAGCTGGGCCCTGCTGGATCTGAGCTCTTCTGCTGAGCTGAACTGTAACAGAACAGCGATTACATTTAATTCTTACTGTAAGTTACTGTAGATTCTGTAGATAGAACCTATATTACATTATGCATATTACCCCACACTGCACATTTGTTAATCATTGTGAATCATTTGATCATACTTTCAGTTATGAATTATAGTGCAGTACTCTGTTTTAACACACCACATTTAAACAGATTTTCAAAATTCCAAATTATATTGATTATTGGTGGAGGTTTTTTCCCCCCATATTACTGCTTCTGCCATGTTGTCAAAAGTTAACATGGAAAAAACTGGAAGAGACCATGAGAGGTCAATACTATAAGAAGCTGGGTACCTGACACTCTGCCTGTCTCCACTCCTCATTTCTGGTGGAGGATCTATAGACCAGTCACTCTTCATGGACACACAGCTGGGCTCTGGTGAATCTGATCCCTCTTGCTGGACTGAACTGTAATACAGCAATTAAGAGGGCTTAGGGACAGTTGTTTTTGTAGTGATTAGCAAAGTAAAAGTGGTCACTTTTGATTTCACGTTGTCTTTAATAAGAGCACCTGCATCCTGGAGAAAAATCTTCATCTTTGGTCTTTTGTACTTGACTCATTCTGTCCTCATGGAGCTGCATTGGTGTGTCTGTTTAGTCTGATCTCCTCTACTACCTCTGACTGGAAAAAAACAAAAACACTAAATCAGACACATTTAAACATCTAATTGGATTAGAAATTTAGTTACATTTAATGTTTAAGAACCTGAATGTGTTTATAAATGTTGCTATTGCGTAAACTGAATCTAGTCAGAACACATCACGTTATGTAAGTAATAAGGGTTTTTGTGTAAACACCAAAGACAGAAGGCACGGGTTAAAGCTATAAAAAATGTTTTTGAACAAGTCAAATTCACTTATGACTGTAACTGGTCTGAGCAAAGATGTTCACAACAAGTAGTATCTATCATCTCCTGATTTTGGCCCATATTTTCTTGCTCCCCCACCACTAGGGTTTACTTGGTATGATCCATTTTTTTTTTTTTTTTTTTTTTTTTTAAGAAAGCAACGAGTGTAATACTGCTGTGTACTATATGTTTTTATGTGTTATTATAGTGGGTTTAAATTTGATTGTTTTCGTTATAAATATTGCTTAATTTTTATATTATTTTATTTAAAGGATTCTTATTTTCCAATTTACATGATTAAATTTTATTAGCATCGATGTGGATGAGGACATATTAGATGGCGTCAGCAACATCCGAGCGAAAAACAACAAAAACAAAACAAAAGGTGAACGAGTCAGAATAATAGTCTAAACGATGCAGTAAACAATACGCGAAAATTGTAGTTCGTAGTTTTAGTGATAATATTAAAGGTGCGTTAACATCAAACCCCGCGACGTCGTAACGGCAGGCGACTTACTGTACTGCTTTTTTTTTTTTTTTTTGACAGGCTTACAGCGTTTTACAAATGGTATTTATCTACCAAATATAGTCATCGCGCGAGCTTCTCTGTATATAAAAAATACATTTGATACTTACTTTTTGTCCTATAATAACGTGACGCAGTTATTTTGAGGAAATGGCTCCCGTAACTGTTACTTTCACTTTTGGCTTGTTTTGATATCATGGAAGAAACCATTTAGCGTTAGAGGGCTTTTTTCAGTGAACGTGTGTAGGATGTTTTGGATGAGACTAAAGCAGTATTGACGCTTCATTTAAATACACACCGATGGGGATTACAACATAGGAGAGTAATTTTGCTCTATTATGGGTAAACAGCGAGCATACAAACGCTTCACTGGAGTGGATCCTTGGCATATGAATATTAATTACGTAACGTGCCCAGAAGAGTATCAGAATGGGTTTTGGCAGTTATCCTATCGTTTTCTCATTTCCTCGATTAGGTATTTGCAAGATTCTCTGGTAAAGATTGTGTATCAGGACATTTACACGATTTAAGTTGATTTTACACTAAGGTTTAGGTGAACACCTGTGGGACTTCACACTTCCTGAAACAATGTTTCGTGTATGTTAAAATTTTTATCACATGGAATAAAGATTTGACCGTGGCCTTTTAGTGTAATATCTGTTGCTGTGCATGTGTGTGATGGCAGTCTACACAATAAGTTACTGACTTTGTAAAATACAAAATAATATAAAATAAAAACTATGTTTCTGAATAAAAAGTCTCAAACGCTTTCTGGGTTTGTAAAGACAAATCGCCTATCTAATGACATTTCTGATCTGACTTATAAACTATCACTCTGAACTCCTCTATCACTGAAACGATAAGCCTTAGGAGTTTCCATCTTAACAAAATGTGACCCTGGACCACAAAACCAGTCGTAAGGGTCAATTTTTTGAAATTGATATTTGTACATCATCTAAAAGATGAATAAATAAGCTTTCCATTGATGTAGGTTTGTTAGGATAGGACAATATTTGGCCGAGATACAACTGTTTGGAAATCTGGAGTCTAGGGGAGCATGCATAAATAAATTAATTAATTAATTAAAATTATTGAGAAAATCGCCTTTAAAGTAGTCCAAATGAAGTTCTTAGCAATGCATATTACTAATAAAAAATTAAGACATATTTACGGTATGAAATTTACAAAATCATGGAACATGATCTTTACTTAATATCCTAATGATTTTGGCATAAAAGAAAAATAGATCATTTTGACCCATACAATTGTTGGCTATTGCTACAAATATAGGCCTACCCATGCTATTTATGACTGGATTTGTGGTCCAGGGTCACAAATAGATACCATTTTGGTAAAAAAAAAAAAAAAAAAAAGAAAAAAGATACTCAAACTATGCATGAAAGACTTCTTAAGTAGACAATGTTTGTGGTATGTTTGTTTTATTGTCCTGCGGTACATCACTAAAATGCATGATCTTATTAAAACCAGCAGAGGGCGCTATTGATTTTGAATTGAACAAAATTTTACAGAATGTGGGAGCTGGAGATATTAGTATTGATGCACCAGAAAATTAATGAAATAAAATTTAACAATTTGGTCTGTGCTAAATGATTACACATTAGTTTTACATGCTTACTGAATGACATTTCATTTTTTTTTTTTCCCCTACCAGAGCAACTAACAGGAATATTGTCTTTTGTGTCTGACATAAGACAGAAATACATACAGGTTTGGTACACAAATTACATGTGCAACTTTGTAAGTGACTGTACAGTAGAAACTATGAAATACCATTTTCTGTCATTTTCATGTCATTTATACCAGTCTACAAAAAAAGATGTTATGGCTTTAAGCAGAATCCTTAACCAGAATCTACAGAAAGCAGATATCAGAATTTCTTTTTCATTTTCATTATTGAATATACAGTTAAGAAAATTATGATCTTTAATAACAATTTATAGCAATACATAATGTTACTTTTCAAAGGGTTGTATATTAGTGTTTGAGGAAGCACATACTGCAGATAGATAGACAGAAAATCCAGACTGACTTCAGGAGTGGGCCAGGCCAAAATAACAACAGCAACAACAACAGCAAAAGCTTAACTGAGATCTGCTAAATTACTTATAAAAAAAAAAAAAACATATAAAGAAATACAGCTTAACTTTCGCAACTCTCTTCACCCAAAAACATAGAACAAACAATATGCACAAAAGAAATGGCATCACACTCCCTACATCCCTCACTGTTTACAAGTAATATTTTCACTAATTTACAAGTTGCATTTACTCAATGTTTACAATCAAAGGCAAACAAATATAGACTGGTAATCTAAGAATCGTACAGTAGAATTATTGTAAAGTAGAATATCATAAAAACCTCACAAAGGTTAATACAACTAATCCACAGTCTGTTCACTCTTAAATCACACACTGTAAAAAATGACCGTGAATTTAACGGTAAAAATACTGTAAAAATGCTACAGTAAAAACCTGTTAAATGGTTAACGGTAAAAGGCCGTAAAATTTACAGTGAACAGTGAAATTGACTGTAAACTGACATTCCCAGAATTCCCTGTGTTAAATTTTTTTTAAATTTGATGTTTTTTTTGTTGAAATAACCCTTTCTTCTTAGATTTTTCTTAGCTGTTTTGTACATTAGGGTTCTATGTTGCATCTAATGTTGTTAAATTAATGTTTATGCATTATTTCAGTTTCATGTCTGTTACCATGATGGTGTTTAGTGTTTGTGTGAATGACACTGTGCACCTTCTGTATATGTTAAGTTTTAAAAGCTGTTTGTGATGAGCTTTGGTTCATCATTTGACTTTCTCATCACCACCTACTTTTGGAGGTTACCAGTGTATTACAAAGGTACAAAAAAGATTTCAGTACTTCAATAGGTTGGTACATTAACATTATAATCAGAAATTACGGTATTTACCTGTAAATTTAAGTGAAAACCGCAAAACACAAAATGTTGCTACCGTATTTTTTACGGTAAAATTCTGGCAACCACAGCTGCCAGTTTTTTACCGTAAATTTTACGGAATATTTTTTACAGTGCAGCCAACACTGTCCTCTAAAACTTTAATGTCCAGTGACACCTTATTCCACTTTTGTACACCTGCATGAACAAATGATCTCTGTCCATACAAACTCCTGCACATACTG
>CM070021.1:36702837-36738317 GCA_036247105.1 Cirrhinus mrigala
CAACTAATGAAATGAAAAGTGTGGCCTCTCTCTCCCTCTCTCTCTCTCTCTATATATATATATAAATATATATATATATATATATATATATATATATATATATATATATATATATATATATATATATATATATATATAAATAATAAATGGGTGTTTCTTTGAGTGTTAGCACATTTGACCTACTTTCAGTGGACAAAATAAATAGGGTGGTTTATTTTCCACCACATCTCAAATTTTGTGTAGCATTCTGTAATAGAAATGATTGGAATAAATGGCTAACAGTAAGCGTTTTATTTACTGAAATGACTTATTTAACTCTTTGTTTACACTATCATCGTTTTACCAGTTTTGAAAGTCTGGGTCTGTGACAAAGATATAATAACATTATATAAAAAAGGCATTTAACCCTGAGATGTAGATTCTTCCCAGGGTTACTTACTGAGCTGATCTTGATGCTTTAATCACACACTGTAAAAAAAAAAAGTTGAGTCAACTTAAAATAATAAGGCAACTTATCGCAAGCGCTTCTTTGAGTAAACTCTACAAACAGGGACAGAAGTCCACCCAACTTAAAAGATTACATTAAGGTTACAAGTTGACACAACGTAAATAGTCATGTTTACCTAATGAATTACAGAACTAAATATTTTTTGTTTACTCAACACAAATAGGCCTATTATCTATAGGCCTACACTGATTCATTATTTGCATAGTCTTAATAAAGAAGAGAACATAACAAGGGTCAAATAACTTTTTTTTTTTTTTATTTAAACATTTTGTGTCCAATGCACAATATATGCAATGACATAACAGTATCAAGTATTGCCTTTTAACTTCTTAACATTTTACACTAAACTCAATGCATTGCACATACCAATGCATGTTAAAGAAATCCACAAAACAGGTGGTAATTATAACGTACAACGTTAGCTGTCCTGTAGCATGAAGCACATTTGTAAATGTACTTAACATTTTTGGTTGATTTTTAAAGTAAAATTTCTGTGAAAACTACTATTCTGCATATTTTAACATGAAACCTAAAGGTTTCTCAAAAACAATTTACCATTATATCCAAGAAACCAAAATAACTGGGAACATCTGAGTAAACACAAACCTTACTCAGCAGCTATTAATACAGTGTACTTTTTTCTTGTCAGAACATTAACATCAAAACAGCAATTACACTGATATCCCTGTAATCCAATCTTGACCGAAATCCTTGGATGTACCAATGTCAAAGTTACAAAGTTCGTTGTTAAAGTCTGGGTCTTCAAATTGTAGTGAGAATTCAGATTTCAGCTGTAATGTCTCTTTAAGGAAAGACTTCAAATGGTCCACAGACTCAGGCCTTTCATGCAGCTCCACCCTCCTGATGTTGGTAGGGGAAATGTGAATTCGCAGTAACATGCTCTCTATAGAAGGTGGAACCTAGAATCAAAAGCAATCAAAATCATTAATTCACTGGGACACATTTATTTTTCATTCTTAAAGGGATAGTTCACCCAAAAAAGAAAATTTGATGTTTATCTGCTTACCCCCAGGGCATCCAAGATGTAGGTGACTTTATTTCTTCAGTAGAACACAAACAAAGATTTTTAATTCAAACCGTTGCAGTCTGGTAGTCAATGGGATCCACGGAGTCAAAAAAACATACACAGACAAAACCAAATTAAACCCTGTGGCTCTTGACGATACATTGAGTTCTTAAGACATCAAACAATCAGTCTGTGCAAGAAAATGAACAGCATTTATTTTTACCTCTGATCCACCGCAATGTCCAACTGCCCTGAGTGTGTTCACAACAGTCGGCGTGTGATGCATCAACGTATAGCAGCGGCAAAGCAGACGCATGTGCTAAAATGATCTGCATTTGCATATGCATCACTTGTTGTTTACACAATGCATACAAGATTGTAGGTATGATCGCTTCCATGCATGCGTATGCTATGCCAGAGCACGTTGGCGCGTCACGCACTGGCTGTTGTGAACGCGCTCAAGACAGTTGACCATTGCGGTGGATCAGAGGTAAAAAATGATATAAATACTGTTCAGTTTCTTACAAAGAACGATTGTTTAGTGTCTTAAGACCTCAATGTATCGTCATGAGCAGCAGGTTTTAATTTGGCTTTGTTTGTATATGTTTTTTTGACTCTCAAAGCCATGGGAGCCATTGACTGCCATTATATGACTGACAGACTGCAACGGTTTAAGTTAAAAATCTTTGTTTGTGTTCTACTGAAGAAACAAATTTACCTACATCTTGGATGCCCTGGGGGTAAGCAGATAAACATCAAATTTTGATTTTTGGATGAACTATCCCTTTAACAGCAATGGTGCAAGCCTAAATGAATATATTCCAGTGTGTGGAATATAGTGTCCGATCAAGAATATAGACAACTGATCTCCTAAGGAGTTAAAAACACTTTTGGAGTCACAAGCACTTTCAAACCAACTTTGTATGCTGTCAGTGGATAGAGGTCATTCAGCATGTCTGGATCAAGAACATGAATGTCACTAAAACTGCTTTCATTTATCTCAAAGGACCTGAAATGTTCAAGATACCAGGCTGACATTTTTTTTACAAAGGAATGACACATCTTTGGGGGTCACTACAAAGTTCAGTATTTTAAGTGTTAAGGTTCTCAGTTTCAGTAAGGACAGAGTTTCTTAAATCTTTTGTTATGTGAGCTTTGTGTTTCCTAGTCCTGTGAGAGGCAAAATTTGTAAGCCTGTTGACTTTATACTCACAGCCAGCAAAAGGACACCACACAGTTTCATGCCTTTTTAGATGTGTATTAAGATGTCTAAAAAAATGTGCTTTCACTGCAAACATTTTCAAACTCACACAACTCACATTTAAATGATAGGCTAACTTGCCTAATAGTTCTGCTGGTGTGGCAGCGTGACAAATGTGATTTTAATGCACCTTGTGTCCTGAATGAGCAGACACAATCTGAATATAGGCAAGGCCTATTTGTGCCTTTATGACCACGTCCATGACGAAGCCTGTAATGCTTCACCAGGACCTCTGTGTCAGAATGTGAAAATTTACAATGTTTGCATTGCATTTCCACCTGTTTAATATTTTACTTTTTCAATCAACATTTTTCATCAATTTCTCCCTAAAATAAACCTTGAGATGTGCACAACGTTCTTGTACTTTTAAAGTAATTGCAGGACGATATCTACATTTTGTAAACTCATATTACATGACAAATAAAACACAGTAGATTTAAAAAAAAAAATATCTACATACCAGTGATTTTAAAGGAAAATTTGTTCAGGCACGACAGCACTCCTTCACATCGGCTTTGAAAAGAAACACAAAGTGCATGACGACATCATAAACAACCTGCGAAACAGATTAGGCCGTCAGTTTGAAAAGAGCACAACGTTGATTATACATGGCAAATAGAATACAGTCGATTAAATAAAAAAAACTGATAACTACTTACCAGTTATTTTATAGTACAGCTAGATTGATTAGGCACGACACCATCCTTCCTTCAGCACTGGCAAGCACTTAAAAGTGCGCGAAAACAGAAACACACTGCGAAATAGACTAGGCTGTAAGTTTGGGAAGAGCACGTTCATTTTACATGGTAAATAAAATACAGTGGATCATAAAAAATGATAACTACATACCAGTGATTTTAAAGGAAATCTGTACTGATCCGGCACGACACCACTCCTCCTTCACAGCTTTGAAAAGCACTACAAAGTGCACGACATAAGAAACACGCTGCAAAATAGATTAGCCGTCAGTTTGAGAAGAGCACAACGTTAATTATACTCGGCAAATACGATGCAGTTGAGTATAAAAAATGATTAATACATACCAGGCATGACACGACTCCTCATCAGCATCAACTTTTTAAAATCTGCGTCACAGCCAAAGTACACGAAGTCTGAAAGTGCGCATGCGTTTAAGGTTCAAACTGCGCACGCGCTAACAAGAAACGTTAGATTCAATGAAAACTTAAACGTCTTAGTTAGATCAACAAAATATTGCATGTTTATAACATTTAAGGAACAAATTTGTTGAGTCAACTTAGTATAATGCATGAACACTTCCAATGAAAATATCACGGTTTAATTGACTGTTTTATGTTTATTAGGATGACTTTTTGAAAGTTGGCTTTTTTACAGTGCAGGTAGCAGCATCTGAAAAACTTCATCTGGAGTCATGTGTGGTCCTGTATATTTGCTTAGACAAAACACATCCATTTCCTGCTCTGAGGTCAGCAACACAAAAACCAGAGCTGACTGCTGAAAAAGGGAGAGCTCAATTTCTTTTATTTTACCAGATTTAAGATAGTGTTGGACTTCCTCCATGAGAGAATGGTTACCAATTTCATTTAAACAGTGGAAAAGATTGATGGTTTTCTCTGAAGAGAGACTGCTTAGCATATACAAACAGTTTTCTGTTTGTTGTTGAAGATGTAGTGTTTTTCCTGTATGTTTAGATCTTGTAAGAGAACCTGATGAAACTCCATTGACAGACCCAAGAGAAAACGAAGGAAAAGGTCCAGATGTCCATTGTTACTCTGTAGAGCCTCATCCACAGCTCTCTGATGCAGCTCAGATAATGAATATACAGAATATTCAGGGTTCTTGCTGTGAAACTCATCATATAGAGCTCGGTGCAGATCAGAAACATTAAGTTTCTTCTTGAACAGAATTTCTTGAAAAGCATTTATGCTGTAGTTTGTACAGAAGAGGTGAACATATAGAGCAGCTAGATGTTCCTGAATGCTCAGATGAACAAAGCTGAAGACTTTCCCCTGATACAAGCCAAACTCCTCTCTGAAGATCTCAGTGCACAATCCTGAGTACACTGATGCTTCTGTCACATCAATGCCACACTCTCTCAGGTCTTCCTCATAGAAGATCACATTGCCTTTCACAAGCTGCTGAAAAGCCACTTTCCCAAGTTTGAAAATCATGTCTTTATCTGTCACGTTCTTCTCATGTTTGATTTTGATTTGAAGGATCAGGAAGTGTGTGTACATTTGAGTGAGAGTCTTGGGAATCTCTCTTCTCTCTGCTTGACTCAACATCTTCTCTAGAACAGTGGCTGAGATCCAGCAGAACACTGGGATGTGACACATGATGTAGAGGCTCCTTGATGACTTCAGGTGTGAGATGATTCTATTGGCCAGACTCTGATCACTGATTCTTTTCCTGAAGTATTCCTCCTTCTGTGGATCATTGAAGCCTCGTATCTCTGTCACTCGATGTACACACTCAGAGAGAATGACATCAGCTTGCTGCTGGTCTGGAGGTGATCCAGATGAGAGCAGAGGGAAGCAGATTCTCTATAATGAGGTTCGTCAGCAGCACATCAGCTGATGTCTTTTTGGTCACATCCTGTAGCGTCTCATTGCTTTGAAAGTTTAAGGGAAAACGGTACTCATCCAGACCGTCAAAGATGAACAACACTTGATATTCATTACTGAAAATGTCTATTTCTTTTGTTTCAGGGAAAAAGGCATAAAGAAGATCTGAAAGACTGAGCGTTTTGTCCTTCATCAGATTGATCTCCCTGAAAGGAAGTGGAAATATGAGCTGGATGTCCTGATTCTCTTTCCCTTCAGCCCAGTCCAGGATGAACTTCTGCACAGAGACTGTTTTTCCAATGCCAGCGATTCCCTTTGTCAGCACAGTTCTGATGGGTTTGTCTTGTCCAGGTAAAGCTCTGAAGATGTCACTGCATTTGATCGGTGTGTCCTCTGTTGCTGCTGTCCTGAATTGTCTCTCAATCCGTCTCACCTCATGTTCATTACTGATCTCTCCACTCTCACTCTCTGTGATGTAGAGCTCTGTGTAGATCTCATTCAGGAATGTTGGATTTGCCTGCTTTGGTATTCCCTCATAGAGACAATGAAACTTATTCTTTAGATTTGATCTAAACACGTCGAGGACTTCATTGCTGTAAAATTAAAACACCACATTATAATGTGAGTCAAATAGTTACATGTATTAAAATAGAGCAGATTAATCTTTGCAGCATGAAACCCTTCTATTTTACCCGATGCCAGGACACAAGCTTTCATTAAAGTCTTGAGGTTGATTCACAGACTCATCATGTTTAATTTTCTTACAAACTGGTTCTGTTACAGCTGGTCTGGGTTGCAGGATTCGCCTTCAACAACATATAGCAAAGAAATAATCAGATACTTTGACAATGAATTCTTTTTTTAAAACATGTAGATACTATGTAGTTGGGCACATTAATCTAGTACAAAGCAAATTATCTAGATTACTTGATGGGGAAAAAAAATGACACTAATTATTATTAATAAATGAAAACATTTATTGAATATTGGTTGAGTTTTTCTTATTGCTGGTGCTGTCATGAAATCATTAAGGGACCACAGGATGGCATTGTGATACCATAAACAAATGTGCACCTTTGAATCTGCTTTCTGTCTCCATCCTTCATTTCTGGTGGTTGAGCCATAGACCAGTCACTCTTCACTGACACACCACTGGGCTCTGCTGAATCTGATCTTTCCTGCTGGATTGAACTATAACAGAACAGAGGTTATATTTAATTTTATGAATTAATGTATTTGTCTTTCAATATGATGAGAACCCATGAACAAGCCCACATTGAATCTACATTGCATTGGAAAGTTATGAAGTTATACATATTTTCCATTCACTGTCTGTTTGTTTATTAATAATTATGGCTAATTTGATCATACTTTATCTAAGAGACCATGCAAGGTCATGATAATACCATAAGCAAACATCCACCTGAGACTCTGCTCTCTGTCTCCATCCTTCATTTCTGGTGGATGAGCCATAGACCAGTCACTCTTCATTGACACACAACTGGGCTCTGCTGAATCTGATCTTTCCTGCTGGATTGAGCTATAACAGAACAGAGGTTATATTTAATTCTTTGAATTAATGTATTTGTCTTTTAATATGATGAGAACCCATGAACAGCCCCACATGAAATCTACATTGCATTGGAAAGTTAAGTTATACATATTACACATTCACTGCACGTTTGTTTATTAATAATTATGGCTAATTTGAGCATACTTTCAGTTACTAATTAGAGTGCAGTACTCTCACCAGTTGAACAGCTTCAAAAATTAAAAAAAAGGTCATTTAATGATTGATTTTGACCACATCAGTGCACTTACACAGTTGTTTTAGAATGCTGTGCAAATAATATTTACACACTGCTATTTAACAATACAATACAAGAACATTAAATCAAGATAGAAGAATTACCAAGAGACAATCAAACCATAATATACACAATGTAACATTATAAGTATATGCTAAAATTAAAAGTAACACCTGAGTTTCGGCACTGTATCTCCACCCTTAAATTCGGGTGGATGAGCCAAAGACCAGTCACTCTTCATGGACACACAGCTGGGTCCTGGTGAATCTGATTGCTTTTGCTGAGCTGAACTGTAACTGTACAGCAAACAAGAGGGGTTGGTGACATCATCCGAAAATTAAAGTTGTTTCAGAGGCAAAGGGACATTATAGGCTATATTTTGATGATGTCCACTGCTAAAAAAGTGTATTAACAGTGTAAAAATGGTCTGTTTCTTATTGTCTTTAATGAGAACCTGCATCCTGGAGGAAAATCTCCATCTTTGAATTGTTTATGACTCATCATTTACTCATGGAGCCGTCCCCTCACTGACTTCTGAAATAACAGAAACAACAAAAAAAAAAGTTTAAAAAGTTGCTTGGGGTGAATTTAGTAAGGCACACCCATTTGGACTACAAATAAATCAGCAAATTGTCATTAAAACAGAATAAACGATGATGTCGACGTCTTACCTTATTCTTAAATATGTTATGATTGTTATTCAGGCATAGTTTCACTTATAGTTTCACTTATAGTATTATAGTATTATTTTCTTGTATTTTTGCTTTTAAAGGATTCTTATTTTTCTTATAAGAATCGGTTGCATATTTTTATTTCACTAACTTCGAGTGGCGTGTTCAAAACACGAGCGAAGAAACAAGAAAACAAAGGTATTATGTAATAGTAATCCAAACAAAGTAGTATAACAGTAAGCGAAAAGCTAAATGAAAATAACTCGCTAACATCTCACGACGTTGTAGCCACGGCATTTCCCCAGCTTCTTTCGCAATAGGTTTTTTTGACACACAGGTTTACAACATTTTAAAAATGGTGTTTACCTATAAAATATAAACATCACGAGCATCTTTGTATTAAAAATGACCTTTGATGCTCACTTCTTTTTTTTTTTTTTTTAACCAAGACAACGAGATGCAGTTTGAGATTAAATGGCTCTTACTTTATCTTTCGTAATGTCAACATGGAAGAAATGGAAGAAACCAATGTAGCGTCAGCGGGGTTTTTTTTTTTTTTTTTTTTTTTCCGGTCTATGTGAAAGCTAAATCTGTATTAAAGCCTTTCATACACCGTTGAGGATAACAAAGTACGATTTTAGAATATTAAAAATAGCAGGATTAAGAATCAGGGTATCTTCCATCCATTCGTTTTTTGATTTAATATTGAAAGAAGAAACATGAGAAAACGGCTCCTTTTTCGTTTTTTCATTCTTTCCAGAAAAACGAAAAACAAGAATTCAGCTTGATTTTTCGTTTTTCGTTCAGGGATGGAAAAATGAATAAACAGCTTAAATACTCGATTTCTACAAGTGGGCGAAACGAAACGCCCCTTTCTACCGATTGGTCAGCCGAAGATCAAACCGTGCCCCGATCAGTTCTTCCGCAGTTTCGCGCAGAATAATAATCCTCCAGCTGCTGCAGTTGAACGGATAATTAACGCGTTTATTGTAACTTCATTTAATCTTTCACACTAACGATGGCTCGACACTACCCGTACTGGGGCAGAGCCTGGACTGGGCTTTCTTCTATGCAGACATAAATTTACTTACGCTTTGCATTAGTTGGCAGGGTTTGATGGCTGTCCTTTTGATGGCAGCCTACCCTGGTCGCCAAATAAGTTAAAAAAAAATTAAGATACAAATAATTAGATTAGTTGTACATTAAATATTTTAAACACTAATACATGATTATTAAGGATAGGCTAAACATCGTTTGGTAAAATTTAAAGAACAGATTTTCCGTAGTCGTTTCAGTAGCTTAATGAGATCTATTCTGCATTAAAGTTAAGTGGCCCATTGTTAGACTTAAAAAAAAAAATACACGTCCCCAAACAATGTTTCATCTATGTTAAATTATTTATCACATGAAATAAAGATGGTCTTTTGATATGTCTGATGATGTGCAATTTATATGATCTACCTAAGAATTAACGTTTAAAAACAATTTATAAAGAAAAATGTTTCTGAATTCAAATTATTAAACACTCTGATTTTGTAATAACACCTGAAAAGTCTGAGACAGAATTCCTGAATTACCTGGCAAAAAAGTAATTCAAAAGACAATCTTGCAATAACAATCATGTTACTTCTCTTTAATATTTTATCTACCTTATGAACAACTATGCATTGATTTTTTTTTTTGTGCATATTGCAGTATAACCAGCAGAGGGGGTTATTGACTTTTAACTGAATGTGCCTGAATTTTTCTGAATCACTGGTACAGAAAACTTGAAATATAAAAGGTGCCGTTTTCTATCAGTCACATCTGATTTTTCCCCCATGTTCTTTATTAAATTAAAAAAAATAAATAAAATAAAATAACTTTTAATCCACAGATACCCAAACTGTAGAAATGTGATCAAGTTTGCACTAATATGTAATATAATATATTACATAATTTTCTAAAATACACAGATGCACACTGGGTGTCGCATAGAACCACATGCTTTACGCACATGCTGCAGATTCCGTTTACGCGTTCGCGTATCACTCTTTCCACAGGACTGAGCGCTAGAGAGTTAGTATTTCCACTGCACCAGAGAGTGAAATACAACAGTCAAATACAAGAAAGACAAACAAATCATCACAAGCGGAGCAGTTTTTCAATGAATGACCTAGCAGCAACATGCGCTTCAAACGAGATTACAAGGTATGACAACATATCAACCGCAATTTAAAAGTGGGCCATGCCATGGGCTGAGGGGAAAAAGCATCTGTTTGAGTATTGACAAATTTCCAGAATGCAATTTCCCGGGAAATCCGTCCGGACAACTCTGATGTATAGTCAGTGGTTATACAGCGACGTGGAAGATGGTTTTACGATGTAGGTCTACACTTAAACACTATTTTAATTTTTCAGTTTTAGACCATCCTTCTTCACAAATCTGTTTTAGTTGCTGGATATTTTTTGCTTTTATCATGCATTTTTGGCTTCTTTTTTAAAGAAGACATAAAAGTTTCACGTAGTTTTTGTATTCCATATAATTTGAAAAAGTACAAGAGTTTGTATATTAGTTTAGTCAGATTGTGTTTGTGTGATGTTGATACAAATCAATTGTCAATTTATTTTAAAAAGCTCACAATTGATATGTTAAGCAAAAAATAACATATTGACTACTAATACACAAACTGTAATTTCAACAGTGATTTATCAGTTATTACTGTAAGATCAAGCACTGTATGTATGTATTTTTTATATAAAGATGTTCGTACATACAGGAGTAACACTATTTAGTAGTAATACTAATGCTAAATCAGACTATAAGATGGCACAAAATGATTTTTTTATTTTTATTTTTTTTAAATGCTGCTGCTTGTACAATGTCTAACATTTACATTTAAAAACTAATGGTAAACAATTTGATTGGTGTTTCTTTTAAAGCACCTTAGAAAACATTCTTCGTGATTATTGCACTATTATATCCTTATCTCCATCTCTAGAGTTTTATCAACATCACATTAGTACTAGCAGTGATATTTCTCCTGTTTTTGAAGTAACAAAGAGGTAGTATGTTGTGTGTGTGTGAGAGAGAAAGATCATTTCACACAATGTTGTCAGAAGTGTATTTTATTTGTCATAACATTTTTTCATTTTACAATAAAAAGTGATAAAGTACAGTATAATCATATAATTATTAGTTATTTAGAGTTTATGAAATCTAACAAAAGACTTGCTTATTAATCTAACTACATTAATTAATGTACATCAGGTTACAAAAACATCATAATGTGTTCACTTTGTCACTGTTTCTTTAGTCTCTGTTGATTCTGCTACTTGAGAAAGGGGATTAAATGGAAGGGGGTTTGAGGGAGGGATCAGTCGTGGTGGGCGGGTCCATTAGGAAATGCTGCCAGAGTTGTGTAGAGGTTTGTTGGAGTGCAAATTTCTCTGTGAGTTGTGAAGTGGAAAAAATGATTGCAGAGCCCCATCTATAAAAGAGAACTGCGTGGCAAAATAGAAATCCTAAAATAAAACACAGACAGTCACTTGTGATAATTAAAAAGACTGTTCATCTGTTTTTTAACTGCATTATGCAATAATGTGTCTTGTTTAGTGGAAAAAACACTGTCAAAGTTTTTTCAGACCAAATATCACCATCAAGTATGATTTTTACAGTGGCCAAAATTTAGGCGAAAATAGGTTGGATCACATAAGGCGGAACTAAACTATTACTTGTTAAATTATTACTTATCAATTTACAGTGCAGTGACTAAACTGAAGATGACGCTCATGTTGCATTCTTATGACAATAGGTATGTTCATGTTTAGCTACATTAATTCAAAATGAATGTTTTATATTATATTTATTTGAAATTATTACTACTTACAGCAGTGTCTCTAGTTTATAATGTGGAGAATTCTTTAGAGCAGTGAATAAATTCAGTCCTGATTCTTCCACATTATTCCCAATCAGTTCCAGATGTCTCAGGTGTGAGGGGTTTGATATCAGAGCTGAAGCCAGAGCAGCACATCCTTCATATGTGACACCACAATCCCTCAACCTGTAGAGAACAATGACACACTCTGCATTATCGAAATACCACACTGTCAGAATAAAAAGGTACAGTTCTGTCGCTGGGGCGGTACCCTAAGGTACAAAGTAAAAAGGTATAAATATGTACTTTTAAAGTACTAAAATGTACCTTTAAGGTACTAATATGTACTGTTTAGGGGTAGGTAAGGTACAAAGATGTACCTTTTCACTTTTGTACCTTAGGGTACCGCCCCAGCGACAGAACTGTACCTTTTTTTCTGAGAGTGCACTGTGTTACGATGTTGTGGAGAGGCATGTGCAGTACTATGAAATTTTTGATATCACTGAATCGAGTCCACCTTTTCCTATTTTTCCTGTATTATAGAAGCTTAGCTTGGAGCTTGGAAAGGTGTTTATTTTACATAAAAATACAGAAAATATTTGAAAGTCAAACTAACAGTTATTTAATAGACCTACTTTTGAATGACATTCCTATTTTGGCTAATGTATCTTATATTGTATTCATAGTGTATGTAACACTATGGTGATGACAACTACTGTGGTGGTTCAATCAAGCTGACTATGACCCCATATTCTCTGCTTCAGACGAGCATAGCCGTGGGAACATATACTATCTGGGGGGTGTTAGGGGTGGGGCTTGATGTTGCAGAGCGGGGCCACGGTGTGGGATTTTAGACAAAATAGACTACTCGGTTCAGTCCATGGATCTTGTGGATCTTTTTTGATTTGTGATTTTGAAATTTTGGTCAATGCACTTTGGTGAATTCTCTCATCAGAAAATCAAAGTGCAAATGTACATGCAATGTAATTAAGAGATTAATTCATCATACAGTGCAGACAGCTTCACTTATTATTACTGGTCCTAAATGTAAGAGTGCTTACATTTATGCTAGTCTGAATTTAGTAATATTCTTTGATAATGTAAATGTTCTTTGCTCCCTGTATAATTAGTTCCTTGTTTGAATAACTGTGGACATGTGGCATTATAATTAAACTTAAAATGTACTTTTATTAAATGTGAATACAAATTCAGGTTAAATACAAAGGGTTAACTACAAATTCAGTTTTATTAAAATATTTTATGACAAAATATGGTACTTGCCTAAAACCTTATGATGTGTGTAGCTAATAGATTACATTATGCTACAGTTGTTTGAGCCTGTTTGATTGGAGACAAGAGCGCAATTAAAGAGCTGTGGTTATGTGATTGTCGGTAGCCATCTTGAGAAGCGAGAAAGCTTCGGAAAATGGCTCATAAAAAGGACGTGAATGTTTTTTACAAGTTGAAATCTAAAATTACTGTAATATTGCGTGAACATTTCACATGAAATTTTGTCAGTGAGGGGGAGATGTAGAAACGCGGGACGAAAAATACAGCTGCACTATATTTTTGGTCAGTTTAATATATAATTAATCATAAAACTACAGCTGCAGCACCCCTAGTTCCCGCGGCCGTCACAGACATGAACATATACCTCAGTATCTCCAGTTTACAGTGCTGATTTGCCAGTGCAGCAGAGATTATCTTCATGCCTGAATCTTGAAGTTTATTCCAAGACAGATTTAGCTCTCTCAGGTGTGAGGGGTTTGATCTCAGAGCAGAAGCCAGAACAGCACAACCTTCATCTGTGACACCACAATGACTCAGGCTGTAGAGAACAATGACACACTCTTCACTCTCTCAGATCAGATCTACAAAAACTTAATTTCCAGTATCATCATATTAAGGAGAAGCTTGTGTTCAACCATGGGAGGACAACAGGGACAAATGCATTATTAAAACACTGAACAGAATTATTTAAAATGCATGTTAATTCACCACATTTAAAATAAGAATGCCGCCCACATGTTATGTAATCAAATAAGAAACAATAGTTTATTTTATTCTTTATTATTTTCAAAATGCATAAATCTAGTAGGGCTTATCTGTACTATATTTCCTAAAATATTAGGACTATGATTCAGTCCATTAAAGAATTATTCCCATTAAGCTAAAAAATAAAAATTCTAAAACTAAAAAAATATATATTTGTACTCATGCAAGCACAAAATATTTAGGTAGGGGAAAAGACTGAAAACTAACTGCTGCACAGACTGGAAGAGAGGATAGATAGATACTTACTCAGCTGTTCTGGATTCCTTAATCACAGGCAGCAGCTTCTGAAGAATGTGATCAGCTTCATTTTCTGCTCCAACAAATTCATTCAGCCTAAACTCATCCAGTTTCTTCTCTGATGTCAACAACATAAAAACTACAGCTGACCACTGAGATGAACAGAGTTTGGCTTCACTTATTGTTCCAGATTTCAGGAACTGTTGTATTTCCTCCACTAGTGAATGATCACCCAGTTCATTCAGACAGTGGAACAAATTGATGGATTTCTCTGGAGAGTCCATGGTCCTGATCTTCATCTTGATGTACTCAACTGTTTCCTCATTGCTGTCAGAGCTGCTTCTTGTCTGTGTCATTAGTCCTTGTAGCAGAATCTGATTAGACTCCACTGACAGACCCAGAAGGAACCGTAGGAAAAGATCCAGATGTCCGTTTGTACTCTGTAGAGCCTTATTCACAGCTCTCTGATGTACATCACATAAATTATATGTGAAAAATGTTGACAATTTTGAAGACACACTAGAGAAAAACTGTGAGCAATTGTTTTTATAGGAGAGGTGCACAAATAGAGCTGCAAGATGTTCCTGAACGCTCAGGTGAACAAAGCAGAAGACTTTCCCCTGATACAACCCAAACTCCTCTCTGAAGATCTGAGTGCACAATCCTGAGTACACTGATGCTTCTGTCACATCAATGCCACACTCTCTCAGGTCTTCCTCATAGAAGATCACATTGCCTTTTTCCAGTTGCTCATATGCCAGTTTTCCTAGTTTGAAAATGATGTCTTCATCTGTTACATTCTTCTCATAGTCCTTCTCATGTTTGATGTTGGTCTGAAGGATCAGGAAGTGTGTGTACATTTGAGTGAGAGTCTTGGGAATCTCTCCACTCTCTGCTTGACTTAACATCTTCTCTAGAACAGTGGCTGAGATCCAGCAGAACACTGGGATGTGGCACATGATGTAGAGGCTCCTTGATGACTTCAGGTGTGAGATGATTCTATTGGCCAGACTCTGATCACTGATTCTCTTCCTGAAGTATTCCTCCTTCTGTGGCTCATTGAAGCCTCGTACCTCTGTCACTCGATTGACACACTCAGAGGGGACGAGATCAGCTGCTGCTGGTCTGGAGGTGATCCAGATGAGAGCAGAGGGAAGCAGATTCCCCACAATGAGGTTCACCAGCAGCACATCTACTGAGGCTGATTCACTTACATCACACAACCTCACATTGCTCTGAAAATCCAGAGACAGACGGCACTCATCCAGACCATCAAAGATGAACAACACTTTATATTTGTCACTGGATATTTCCATTTCTTTTGTTTCAGGGAAAAAGGCATGAAGAAGATCTGAAAGACTGAGTGTTTTGTCCTTTATCAGATTGAGCTCTCTGAAAGGAAGTGGAAATATGAGCTGGACATCCTGATTCTCTTTCCCTTCAGCCCAGTCCAGGATGAACTTCTGCACAGAGACTGTTTTTCCAATGCCAGCGATTCCCTTTGTCAGCACAGTTCTGATGGGTTTGTCTTGTCCAGGTAAAGGTCTAAAGATGTCACTGTATTTGATCGGTGTATCCTCTGTTGCTGCTCTCTTGGATTGTGTCTCAATCTGTCTCACCTCATGTTCATTACTGATCTCTCCACTCTCACTCTCTGTGATGTAGAGCTCTGTGTAGATCTCATTCAAGAGTGTTGGGTTTCCCTGCTTTGCTGTTCCCTCATATAGACAGTCAAACATATTCCTCAGATTTGTTTTAAATGTGTTGAGAACTTCATTGCTGTAAAAGTAAAACACCACATTATTGCACTTCAGTCATGACAACTATCTATAATTATTTAATAATTATTTAAAATACTTATTAAAGGGATAGTTCAACAAAAATTGACAAACAAAAACATCTATTCTTGACTTTTGGAATATAACAACTATTATGCTTTTATAGTATATAGATAGGTGCACAATCTTACAAGGCACCATGTCTATAAATAACAGTAGAAGTCTTATGAGATATATGAAGCAAACATATACAAAGCAAACAAAAAAAAAAACCTGACAGGTTACCTGAAAATAGTTGATGCATCTGTTCTCCTGTGTGGATGTCCTATGACAACACTGAGTCTAAAAGACATCAGATCAACTGTGGTGAATCATAATGTAATTAATAAATAATTGTTTTCATTCTTACATAAAAGTGAAAAAACACAAGCAAACTACAGATCTAAACCATCACACATGCCATTTTAACAAGATGAGCAAACAAAAACACAATAAAATGTGATGAGCCTGCTGATGTGAAGAGATACTTTCAAAACTGAAATATGAGCCATTAAAATTTTTTTTTATAAAGGATTAGGGATGTCGTACCAAAAATCTAGTAGTTGGTACTGATACCACCTAATGTACTTGATACCAAATTGATACCACGGTAAAAAGAAAATATAATACTTAAACATTAAAGGAGAAGTCCACTTCCAGAACAAAGATTTAAATCCAAGATGTTCATGTCTTTCTTTCTTCAGCCATAAAGAAATTACGTTTTTTGAGAGGAAACATTTTAAGATTTTTCTCCATATAATGGACTGGTATGGTGCCCCAATTTTGAACTTCAAAAGGAAGAAGGTCTTCTCTAGCAAAACAATCAGTTATTTTCATTAAAATAATACAATTTATATACTTTTTAATGTCAAACGCTCATCTTGTCTTACTCTGCCTGAACAGTTTTTTTTCCGGTTCATGACAGTTGGGGTATGGTGAAAAATTCCCATCTCATGTTCTCACTCAACTTCTAAATCATCTTATATCACTGTTTTGCCTTTTTTGTTAAGGGTGTTTGATCCTCTTTGCATGTTCTCTTTACAAAGACTAGGTCGGTACTTCTGCAGTGATGTAGGATGATTTTGAAATGATTTTTGAAGCTGAGGGTGAAAATACGATTGGAGTTTTTCGACATACCCTAACTGTCTTGAACCAGAATACACACAGTTCAGGGAGAGCAAGACAAGATGAGCGTTTGAGATTAAAAAGTATTTAAATTGTATTTTTTAAATGAAAATAACCGATTGTTTCGCTAGATAAGACCCTTCTTCTTTAGCTGGGATTGTTTACAACCGCATTTGGGATCGTTTGAAGCCGCATTTAAACTGCATTTTGGAAGTTCAAAACTGGGGCACCATATCAGAAAAAAATCCCATATCAGAGAAAAATCCTGAAATGTTTTCCTCAAAAAACATAATTTTTTTTACAGATGAAGAAAGAAAGACATGAACATCATGGATGACAAGGGGGTGAGTACATTATCTGTAAATATTTGTTCTGGAAGTGGATTCTCCTTTAACTCTTTTATTTAAACCTTAACATGACAAAAACGCAACATTTGTGACACTTGGCCTTCAGATCATAAAATTAAACAGTTTAGCTTGTGTTGTCACTGTACCTACATTTCAGTAGTTGGCACCAGTACCAAATCCCACTGTACCAATTTTGGTACCATAGAAAAGAATATTGTAATGCTATTAATAATTATAAGCAGACACATACAATATTAGCATGTAGCCTTCAAACTGTTCAATTAATTAATTGAATGTCTTATTTACATTGTTTCTTTACATTTCGTCTACTTTGTTGGTTATAGCGAAACTATTTGCAAGAGTGCAGAGCTCAAGCTGAAAAAACACTAGCGATTCTGATTACACACCTCCCATTGCGTTCACATGCTCAGCAAACACATCTGTGATTGGCTACAATGCTGCAAAAACATGTTGTAAATTGAAAGCTTCGACCCTTCACAGACATTAGCACAAATACGGGAGTGTTTGAAAGCAGCTGCCTGTCAGCAGGTCGTTATTACCGGTACTGTGGACTGCTGTTATTGTTAATTTGTACTGAAGTGCCAGTACTTTTGACAACACTACTAAGAATACAAAACTTTACAAACTGTACCGGCGGCCAGTGTTTCCACCACTGGAAAGTATTGGCTGATGCACTGAACAGTCTCTCTTCACAGGCACATGGCTGGGTTTTGGTAGATTCTCTGTCATGCTGTATTTTCTCTTTCTATGAACATCAGATTAAGAGAAAGATTTAGAACATTTTAGTGAATAGCAAACATGGTCTCTACCATCAACTCCATCTGCTATTTCTCATGTACCATTTCTGTGTTTTATTTATTTATTCATTTATTTTTTGCACTGTATACTGTGTATTTGACAAAATATTGTACAAAATATATTACATAGTCCTTCTCTAAGGATTAAAGTGGTTAGTAATAAAATTGCATTGTATTGTTTTCAACTGGCGTGCACTATACCAGAGTGAAGAGCATGTGCAACAATCATTTACTTAACAATGTAGGCCTAAAATGTAATAATGCTAAAATGAATGGTTATGTTCTATCATCACCGTCTGATGAAATATAATAAAGAAATACATTTATTAAAAATGATTTCTTTTTTTTTTAAACTGCTTTAACAGATAAAACCTTTGTAGTCTTTAATCAAAAACTTTAATGTTCTCTCCCATTTGCAATGCAATCTTTTCTCTGATGATGTGAATACTGCATGAGGGCTGGGCAGTAAGATGCCCAGATGAGTTTTAAATCTGCAGAATCAATTACTGTCCAACATTTTTCACATTCAATAAGCCATTCTACTCAGATATACATCACAATAGAGAAAAAACGTCAGATTTAAATTTAAATATTTAAATATCAGATGATGGTGCAAATATCAACACAATTCACTTAACTTTTTTTTTTTTTTTTTTTTCTTATTCTACAATGTTTATATAAAACTGATACCTTATGTTTGCAGAAATCATTGTACCTGCTGTCAGATGATGTGTTTCCATCATTAAAAACAGTGGTGGATTCATAGACCAATCACTCTTCAGAGACACACAGCTGGGCTCTGCTGACTCTGTTCTCATTGGCTTGACTGAACTGTAACAGTGTAGCGATATAGCTTTATAAATCAGATTTTATAATATTCAAGCATAATGTCTTAATGTCAGAGAGAACAGAAAGATTACATATAAAGCATTAGTGCAAAGCTATATCCTGTGTTAAGTGCTTTTGTGTAAAACTGCACCATTAATATGACAACATTAGATAAATATATAAATGCCAGTACATAATTCACATTATCAATTTCCTGTCACATTCCACAATGTAAACAAAATGCTGATACCATGTGTTCGTAGAATTATTGGACTTGCAGCCAGATAATGTGGTTCCATCATTAAAAAACAGTGGAAGATTCATAGACTGATCACTCTTCACAGACACACAGCTGGGCTCTGCTGATCCTGTTCTCTCCTGCTTGACTGAACTGTAACAGTTTAGAGACACAGATTTCTAAATGAATATTAACATATTTTTACTATTTCTGCTATATCTTATTTATAATTAATTAGGTTAATCCTTATGTGCCATTTTGAGCTGTTAAAGAGTACCTGATTCCTTGACAAAAATCTCTATCACTGGATGTCTGTGTGTTGTCCATATTGGAGCTGCAAAGATGGATCAGATTAGTCTGGGCCCTTATACATCCATCCCCAAAATGATCTGCAGTTTATTTCACAGACTGCTAAAGAAAATAACAACAGTTATGTCATCTTTGGTTGGGACATACATCCTAAATTATATTTATTCAAAAAATGTATTTAGTTACCATTTGTAGTACACAACCCACTAGTGTATGAAAGGGTTCAAGTGTACTACAAGTGGTAAATAAATAAATTTTTTTAGATAGTAGACTATGTTGTCCTATGCCAGGGGTGTTTAAACTCGGTACAGAATTCTGCTGCTGGCAGTTGGTTGACTCTGCAAAACAGATGCGCAGCAGTTATCAAAACAATGGTTATGCAACTTGATTTAGAACTGCATGTGTAATGTTTCTACTAAAATTTAAAATATGGAAATAAAAGCTATTAAAAAATTGAAAGACAAAAATGGAAAGATATTTATGATGATCTGACAAGTCCTTCAACCTCAGTACTCTTGCAGGGGTTCAGTGCCTTGCTCAAGTGCACCTCAGTTGCGGGTATTGAAGGTTGAAGAGAGCGCTGTACTCCCCCCACCTATAATTATTGCCGGTACTGATGGTATTTTGTGTTTTGTTTTTTTGTTTGTTTTTTTTGTTGTTGTTTGGAGAAATGAAGGGGTGAAAGGTTAACATTTCCAATAAAAAACATGACACACATACACATAAAGTTAAGTTAAATTTGCTGAATTAGCCATGGTAATGTAATATTAACAACAGTGATGCCAACTTTCAACAATTTTTGTTTTGTTGTTTGTTTTTTCCAAATAAACAAGTTAGTTGTTTTTGTTTTCCCTAGTACTTGGGTAGTACTTTCCTATTTATGTAACAAACTTCTCATCTATATGCAAATATGTCTAGTTTTGAAAACATTATGCAATTTTGCAAGCATTACATAAACGAAAATTATCAAAAATGACCCCTCGACAGACGATAGATGAAGTGTGGGAAACGTAGGCCTACAAGCCCAAGCTTTTAAAAAACACGTACAGTCTGTGCAGCTGATGGCGTCCCGGACACCTATCGATTCATAAAAGATCAATCAAACACTGTCTGGGTATGCGGAGATATCGTTTAGATTTATAACTGCACACATTGAGCGTATATTTGCACCGTTAGTTGTTCGTTTTTGTCATTTGATTGAGCGCTTAAACCAGGAAACTAGGAGGGGTTTCTTAAAAAGTAAAGTATTTCGTACTGTAATTATACTTAAAATTTTGTAGCCCGCACTTCAAAAAAAAAATCTGATTAAGTATGCTAATCAACAGATTTAACTTACTCAAAGGTCAGATCGACAAAGGATAACTTTCCTACCTACATTATGATTTCGTAACAGTACTGTCATAACGGGCCTCGCTAAAATATAGCCGTATTTCAGCGATGCAGGTTTAACGTTACCTGTAAAGTAGGCTACACACTGAGGCTAAGTCCAAGAAAACTTAACGCATGCTGTTGAGTCTATAAAACGATAATCTTTAATACTCACTCTTTCTGCTAGTTTGACAACGTGTTGCAGTTCTATCTTGACACAAAATGGCCTCTGGAAAAAAAAAAAACACTTTCAGTTTCGTGTAGTACGTCAGGCAAAACCATTGCAGGTAAAAATGAAAAATGCAGCAATGAGTGCAGTAACATTTATTAATTGCTGACGATCAATGTTTTACACAAGGACGTAAGGGAATTCCAGCATGTAAAGGGAGTCAGTAGGCCTAATTGATTTTCGTCTGAAAATTGAGTCCGTTTATTCATTTATAAATGGCTTGTTTTGTCATACTGTAATGTAGCTAGTATACATGACCCTCGATAAATGGCGATATTGCATTACGTTCTAATAAAGGTTTCTATTTTTTTTCTCTTTTTTTTAGTATCGTGGTTTGTGTCGATTCAGAAAGTTCGTGCTGTTGGGTAAATTGTAGTAAACATTTGTACATTTTATATTGCATCATGTACAGAAAAGTTGATTATTTGTTAACTTTTATTTTCTGTGTTTTTATATAAGCTGTACGTATTAATAGATAGGCAGGCGTATTTGTTTATTTGTATTGTACATTTCTGTGTATTAATAAATAAATGTATTAATATCGTTTTCTTTTTTTCTGTCTGTCCTTTTTACCCAATGCTCGGTCTCGCGTTCCGTCTCTTGCGCGTTCGTCCCACCCTTCCACCCAGGACGCGCCAGGCTGCGTGGAGCGAGCGCGCGAGAGTATTTCCACTGCATGAGAGCAAGAAGTACAACAGAGTCAAACCGTAGAGAAAGGCGTGCATATCAGCACAGCTTTTAAATGGATTACCCAGCAGCGACATGCGCTTCACAGCAACGCCTTGAACAACAGCAAACTAGGATACAAGGTATGACAACATATCAAACTCCATTGAAAATGGGCTATGGGCTGTAGGACGGAGGAGCGAAGAAACATCAGCTTGAGCTTATTCTTCAAGCTTATTCTTACCACTGTATATATTGTATACACATTGAAATGGTTCTTGGTTTAGATGTATCAATAATAAATGTGCACCATTGTGAAGGCTTCATATTCACAGGTCCCTCTGCTGGTGAATCAAACACACTTATACCACAACTGATGTTTCTGAATAATTGGGGTTTAAAAAAATTGGAGAAATATCTACAAGCACAAATTCACTTCTCGTACCTCACCTCAAGCATGAATAGTGTTCATCATTAAACTTTTGTGTTTGGCTTAGTTACTCAGAAAATATTTAAATCTTTTAAATGTTCATCTCTGACATCATCAGTCCAGGTGTCAATTACATTTTTAGCTTACGGCTGTATATGATCTGATGCAAAATGGTTACTACCAATCCATGTTCACTGCTTGGATGAGATGTTTCTGCAAATTGCAGAGTTCCATTTAATTATGTTTTCTGTAGCTTTCAGCAGTATATGTAAAAAGATGACAATTTCTTGTTGAATCTATCAGTTGTTTTTCTAATCTAAAAAGACAATAGTGTAATTGAAAGAGGACTCCGGTACTTTTTGGTTCACTTTTTTTATTCGAGTATAATGTGGTCTCAGACCATTCAGCTGTTGTTTTTTGGATCTAGTTCAGTTCAGTGTTTGATGGCTGACCCTATACACCTTGATCCCATCCACTTACACTGTATGTGTCTCACTAACCAAAATTTTTATTTGTAAAGATTATTGTTTATAAAATTTTCAGTTTTTATCATATGTCATATCACATTTTTAACAAGTTACAAATGTCACATTTTTCATATAGTGCAGCCCTGCTGAACAACTGTTATATTCATTTATGGGTTACGTCTTGCATGAGTTTGAGTCTATTTGACATAAAAAGTAGCAATACAACTCAGTAAAAACATCTTTGTTTAGGATAAGTCATTCTCATTACAATGGTTTTGTTGGCATATTATCTCCACACCATATACAACTAATACATACAAAAATAAAATAACAATTATATACACATACAACAAAATGCAGATCAATTCTATTAAGACAACCTATTTAAAAACACTCTATTCACAACTACGTTAAATCTTACTGTCCAGCAGCAACTTTTTCCACTCCTGTACATACAATTTGACCTCTGCCAAACAAAGTCATACACCTACTGTACACAGATTACGACCCCTTCAGGGCTTCCCATCATTGTCTGTGGCCACTTGTTTGTTTCTACGTACCAGTATGATCACATTTAAATTAGAGCAGTCTGTACAGGCAAACTCTATCATCTTTTAGCTGCTGTGATCTGTCTTAAATTCAATACAAAAACTTTCATCCTAACACACAAATACACACGTGATTGTAGCGGGTCCATTATTCATCATCAGCTGATCCTGAGGAATCTGGACCGACGTCTAAATACCGAGAGTCCTGCAATAAAACACACAGACAGTCACATATGAGACATTATTGCTGTCACATCACACTTCAGAAACATCAACCACAGACTGCTGAAAACCATTAAAATATTAACATGTAAAATCTTTTATATTCTCACATATCAATCTCATCAATATAAGCAGAAATAAATTCATATGATTTTTTTTTTATTTACATATGAAATCTGTTTATAAGGTTGGTTTTGCTCAAAAAGGTCTTATTTACAATACAGTTTCATAGTTCATAAGCATTTATTTAAGAAGTATGACTCACAGTAGATTATTCAGTTTTTCCAGTATAGACTGTAGAGTAGAGACTCTGACTCCTTGGTCTAGTTTATTATAAGTCAGATCTAGATGTTTCAAGTGTACGGGGTTTGATCTCAGAGCTGAAGCCAGAACAGCACTACCTTCATTTGTGATACCACAAAACCTCAACCTGCAACAAACAAATACACTGTTTAACTGCAATGAACAAACACACTGTTTAGCACTATCTTCATTACAGAAAAAAACGGTGTATTATGTCATCCAAATCATTATACCCCAGTTTCTCTAATTTGCAGTGAGGATTCTCCAGTCCAGCAGAGAGAGCAGTCACTCCAGAGTCTCCTATTCTATTCTGAGACAGATCCAGATGTCTCAGGTGTTCAGGATTTGATCTCAGAGCTGAAGCCAGAACAAAACAACCTTCAGGTGTGATTCCACAGTGACACAACCTACAGAAAACAATGGCAATTTGAAATCTCTCATAATTTTTGTCAAAAGAATTGCCACAAAGATACTGTGACAGAATCTTTGTTAATAAAAATTTTACAATCAATAGTTAACTCTATTATTGTGTTTGTTCTTTGGCACTTGGAGTTTATTTTTATAAAAAACAAATCAGATTTCGAAATGTTTACTTTTTGTTATACTGTATGAAGGTCAATAATAAACCATGAAAATCTATCATAAACCGATGTATTACATAATAAAATCTACAAAATAAGAAAAAATGATTTATTGTGTGAAAATTATTTACATAAATTTTACATACACTATTATGTTTGCGTTTTAAAAATTTGGAACGAGTCCCTTATGCACAACTGTAAAAATACCGTAAAAACAGTAATATTGTGAAATATTATTACAATTTAAAGTAACTTTTCTATGTGAATATATTTTAAAATGTAATTTATTTTTGTGATTAAAGTTGAATTGCTTAGCATCATTACTCCAGTCTTCAGTGTCACATGACCCTTCAGAAATCATTCTAATATGCTGATTTGTTGCTTACGAAACTTTTCTGATTATTATTAATGTTGAAAACAGTTGTGCTGCTTCTTTTTTTGTAGAAGCTGTGAAACATTTTAGAAAACATATGTAACATTATAAATGTCTTTACTGTCACTTTTGATCAATTTAATACATCTTCGCTGAACCCTTACTGACCCAAAACTTATGAATGGTAATGCAAATTATGACTGTGCCATAGCTGTTGTGTCATTTCCGCCACAACTAATGGTTTTGTCCCAAATTACATTTTTTTTCAAAAGTTACTTGCTTACAAAGGAGACAGCAGTGTCAGTGAGGGGAAAATGAGCTTGAGGGGAAAAATATGATGTGTGAAGAAAACATAGAAAGATTATAGTAAATATAGTGAACCAGATATTTCTATAATGCATCATGTCCGATCATACCTGTCAACCCTCCCGTTTTTCCTGGGATTTTCCCGTATTTTACCATTCTATCCTGCATCATCCTGTTTAAATATTTTTAATCTCCCGTATTTTTAATCTTTCTATAAAAAAATCCCACTGGCCGTATTTTATATGTTTGCTACATTTGCCTCCGGTAAATACTCTCGTAATTTGTATGGCTCTAACCTTATTATATGAATAATCACGTCAGCATATTCCAAGGTTGTCCAGTTGCCAGATCTTATTTGAAATGCATCCTTCTTACACAATCAACCCATTTGTCCCCTTAACTTGGCAACTTACAACCCAGTGATGCTGGTGATATTTGTGCAAGTAGTACAGAGGGAAGGACCACTGGTAGAAGTGGGAGGAGAAGACTCAGGTGGTAATCCGGTGAAAAAAAAACGCAAAAACAATATATAGGCCCACATGTAAATTGAGATATACAGGTGCTGGTCATATAATTAGAATATCTTCAAAAAGCTGATTATAACTGACAACTAATGAAAACCCCAAATTCAGTATCTCAGAAAATTAGAATATTGTGAAAAGGTTCAGTATTGAAGACACCTGGTGCCACACTCTAATCAGCTAATTAACTCAAAACACCTGCAAAGGCCTTTAAATGGTCTCTCAGTCTAGTTCTGTAGGCTACACAATCATGGGGAAGACTGCTGATTTGACAGCTGTCCAAAAGACGATCATTGACACCTTGCACAAGGAGGGCAAGACACAAAAGGTCATTGCAAAAGAGGCTGGCTGTTCACAGAGCTCTGTGTCCAAGCACATTAATAGAGGCACGAAGGGAAGGAGAAGATGTGGTAGAAAAAAGTGTACAAGCAATAGGGATAACCGCACCCTGGAGAGAACTGTGAAACAAAACCCATTCAAAAATGTGGGGGGGATTCACAAAGAGTGGACTGCAGCTGGAGTCAGTACTTCAAGAACCACTACGCAGGCGTATGCAAGACATGGGTTTCAGCTGTCACATTCCTTGTGTCAAGCCACTCTTGAACAACAGACAGCGTCAGAAGTGTCTCGCCTGGGTTAAAGACAAAAAGGACTGGACTGCTGCTGAGTGGTCCAAAGTTATGTTCTCTGATGAAAGTAAATCTTGCACTTCCTTTGGAAATCAGGGTCCCAGAGTCTGGAGGAAGAGAGGAGAGGCACAGAATCCACGTTGCTTGCGGTCCAGTGTAAAGTTTCCGTAGTCAGTGATGGTTTGGGGTGCCATGTCATCTGCTGGTGTTGGTCCACTGTGTTTTCTGAGGTCCAAGGTCAACGCAGCTGTATACCAGGACGTTTTAGAGCACTTCATGCTTCCTGCTGCTGACCAACTTTATGGAGATGCAGATTTCATTTTCCAACAGGACTTGGCACCTGCACACAGTGCCAAAGCTACCAGTACCTGGTTTAAGGACCATGGTATCCCTGTTCTTAATTGGCCAGCAAACTCGCCTGACCTTAACCCCATAGAAAATCTATGGGGTATTGTGAAGAGGAAGATGCGATATGCCAGACCCAACAATGCAGAAGAGCTGAAGGCCACTATCAGAGCAACCTGGGCTCTCATAACACCTGAGCAATGCCACAGACTGATCGACTCCATGCCACGCCACATTGCTGCAGTAATTCAGGCGAAAGGAGCCCCAACTAAGTATTAAGTGCTGTACATGCTCATACTTTCATGTTCATACTTTTCAGTTGGCCAAGATTTCTAAAAATCCTTTCTCTGTATTGGTCTTAAGTAATATTCTAATTTTCTGAGATACTGAATTTGGGGTTTTCATTAGTTGTCAGTTATAATCATTAAAATTAAAAGAAATAAACACTTGAAATATACCACCCCATAAACCCCCACCCCCCGTTTTTGGTACTCAACTGTTGACAGGTATGTGTCCGATCATGTCAAGTTGTCTTAATTTTTTTACTGACATGAATATAAAATGAATGAGTTTGTGATTATGATTTTACCACAGTTTCTCCAGTTTACAGAGAGGTTCTTTCAGTACATCAGAAAGGCATTTAAGTCCCAAATCGCCTATCTTGTTTTCAGTGAAATTCAGTTCTCTCATGTGTTCAGGGTTTGATTTTAGGGCTGAAGCCAGAGCAGCACAACCTTCAGCTGTGATTCCACAATGGTACACACTGAAAGAAGAAAAAAAATTGTTTTCTGTAGTTAGTACTTATGTGACATAGAAAATTATTATTAACAGAAAGAAATATGAAAAGTTCTGACTAACAAACACTTGTGGGCTAGTGGGCTTTTACAAATAAGTAATAAATAAACTTTTATGGTTTTTGTACATGAAAACAATATCTCACACAGGCATGAAAAGCATCTAAGAAAATATCTTACTTAAGTTTCTGCAGTTTACAGTGAGAATCCTTAAGTCCATCAGATAGATGCTTCATGCCCAAATCTTGTAGTTTATTTCCAGACAGATCCAGTTCTCCTAGGTGTGAGGTGTTTGATCTCAGAGCTGAAGCCAGAGCAACACAACCATTATCTGTGATATTACAGTCATCCAAACTGTAGAGAGATTGAAAACTTGTTAAATAAAATCCATTTAACAGTAACAGTTAAAAAAATTGCCTCTGTAATGCATAATTGTATTTTACATTGTATTTTACAGAACAACAGTAATATTAAGAGTAACAAATTTCTTTGGTTTTAAATGTTAAACAAGCTTTATGTTATCAAATATCAAAATATTGTACAAAAACTGTGAAAATAGTTTAGGTTATGCCACTCTTCACTTCTCAAGTCACTGGAAACAGAATGAGTACTAACAGAAATTAATAGATCATCCAGCATGAGTTCAGCTCTGTTAAAATTGTAATAGTGTAGTGATCATCATCATCACTTACTGTACTGATATGGATTCTTTAATCACAGGAAGTAACTTCTGAAGAACTTTATCTGAAGTATTTTTTTTTCCAATAAATTTATTCAGATCAAATACATCCATTACTTGCTCTGATGTCAACAATACAAACAGTAAAGCTGACCACTGTGAATTGGAGAGTTTATCTTCAGCTAATGTTCCAGATCTCAGATACTGTTGTATTTCCTCCACTAGTAATTGATCACCCAGTTCATTCAGACAGTGGAACAGATTGATGGATTTCTCTGCAGAGGATATTTTCCTGATCTTCTTCTTGATGTACTCAGATGTATTCTCATTGCTGTCCGAACTGCTTATTGTCTGTTTTATTAATCCTTGCAGAAGACTCTGATTAGTCTTCACTGACAGACCCAGAAGAAACCGCAAGAAAAGATCCAGATGTCCATTTGTACTTTGTAGAGCCTCATTCACAGCTCTCTGATGTACATCGGATAATGAAAAATGTTCTGGAGAATTACTCTGAAAACAATCTAAAACTTTTGACAGGTTTCTCTTTTTGGAGATATGGCCAAACACATTTACATTGTTGTTTATACAGGAGAGGTGCGCATATAGAGCTGCTAGATGTTCCTGAATGCTCAGATGAACAAAGCAGAAAACTTTCCCCTGATACAAGCCAAACTCTTCTCTCAAGATCTGGGTGCACAATCCTGAGTACACTGATGCTTCTGTCACATCAATGCCACACTCTCTCAGGTCTTCCTTATAGAAGATCACATTGGTTTTTACAAGATGCTGAAAAGCCAGTTTCCCCAGTTTGAAGATCATGTCTTCATCTGTCACATTCTTCTCATAGTCCTTCTCATGTTTGATGTTGGTCTGAAGGATCAGGAAGTGTGTGTACATTTGAGTGAGAGTCTTGGGAATCTCTCCACTCTCTGCTTGACTCAACATCTTCTCTAGAACAGTGGCTGAGATCCAGCAAAACACTGGGATGTGGCACATGATGTAGAGGCTCCTTGATGACTTCAGGTGTGAGATGATTCTATTGGCCAGACTCTGATCACTGATTCTCTTCCTGAAGTATTCCTCCTTCTGTGGATCATTGAAGCCTCGTACCTCTGTCACTCGATGGACACACGCAGAGGGGACGAGATCAGCTGCTGCTGGTCTGGAGGTGATCCAGATGAGAGCAGAGGGAAGCAGATTCCCCACAATGAGATTTGTCAGCAGCACATCCACTGTGGCTGATTCACTTACATCACACAACCTCACATTGCTCTGAAAATCCAGAGACAAACGACACTCGTCCAGACCATCAACGATGAACAACACTTTATATTTGTCACTGGATATTTCCATTTCTTTTGCTTCAGGGAAAAATTCATGAAGAAGATCTGAAAGACTGAGTGTTTTGTCCTTCATCAGATTGAGCTCTCTGAAAGGAAGTGGAAATATGAGCTGGACGTCCTGATTCTCTTTCCCTTCAGCCCAGTCCAGGATGAACTTCTGCACAGAGACTGTTTTTCCAATGCCAGCGACTCCCTTTGTCAGCACAGTTCTGATGGGTTTGTCTTGACCAGGTAAAGGTGTAAAGATGTAACTGCATTTGATCGGTGTGTCCTCTGTTGCTGCTCTCCTGGATTGTGTCTCAATCTGTCTCACCTCATGCTCATTACTGATCTCTCCACTCTCACTCTCTGTGATATAGAGCTCTGTGTAGATCTCATTCAGGAGTGTCGGGTTTCCCTGCCCTGCTATTCCCTCATACAGACACTGAAACCTTTTCTTCAGATTTGATTTAAACATGTTGAGGACTTCAAGACTGTAGTCATGGCTGTAAAATCAACACAACAGAATATTACACAATCACAAGTACATTTATAGAGCCATAAAGAAAGAACAATATTTTGTTCTCTATATAAAACAATATTACATATAATTTAAAACAACTTATTGTGTCCTTGCCGATTTTTGTTGTGCCAAAATATTTTACCTGACACCAGGATACGTACATGCTTTCATTAAAGTCCTGTGGTTGATTCACTGACTCGTCATGTTTCATTTTCTTACAGGCGGGTTCTGTTACAGCTGGTCTGGGTCGCAGGATTCGCCTTAAATGACATTAAATAAATAATTAAACAATCAAATACTTTTGATATTTTAAATTGATACTAACTGAATAATTCTGTAAACAGTTTCCCAATTGCTACATAGCTTACAGCAGCCATAAACCGCTTGTACAGTGAGGCTAATGAATTGACTACTTGGTGGAATTTTTCAGGTTTCTTCTTTTTCATTGTTTCTTTGACAATGAAGATCTATTCTAGTTTATTCTATTCTATTCTGTATCTATACTGTATTGTGTGGACCTGTGAGTAGGCCCATAATATTTATACAATGCTATTGAACACTCCAACCAAAGACCACTACAATGTAAGAATATATTCACTATACAAATTTCAAAAATCAAATTAAATAATAATGTACACAATGTAATTATATTAGTATATACTGAAACATACACTGAAATAAGATTGTGCACCATTAAGCAATCAGAGTCCAAGCATTACACTGAATTTTACTATAAACAATTGTCTACCTGTATTCGCTATACAAATTTCTTAAAAAAGCAAACCATAATGTACACAAAGTAATGCTATTAGTATATGCTGAAATTTAAGGTGACACCTGTGACTCTGGCTTCTTTCTCCACCCTTCATTTGTAGTGGAGGATCCATAGACCATTCACTCTTCATAGACACACAGCTGGGCTCTGGTGAATCTGATCTCTTCTGCTGAGCCAAACTGTATCAGAACAGAGGTCACATTTAATTTTCTTAAGTTACCATATTCATCCTTTATGATACAAACCCATGAGCAGGTCCATCATATTTATACACTGCTATTAAACAGTCCAATCCAAGGCCAATTTAATGTAAGAACATATTCACTATACAAATTTCCTGCAAAAATCAAATTATAATCTACACATGAAATGCTATTAGTATAATCTGACATTTAAAGTAACACCCGAGACTGTATACCATTAAGCCATGAAGGCCCATGCATTACAGTGAATTTTACCAGAAACAGTTGTGTACCTGTGACTCTGGCTTCTGTCTCCAATTTTCATTTGTAGTGGAGGATCCATAGACCAGTCACTTTTCATAGACACACAGCTGGGCTCTGGTGCATTTGAGCTCTTCTGCTGAGCTAAACTGTAACAGAACAGTATTCGCTATACAAATTTCCTGTGAAAATTAAATCATCATGCACACATAGTAACGCTATTTATTAGTATATACTGAAATTTAAGGTAACACCTAAGACTGCATACCTGTGACTCTGAGTTCTGTCTCCACTCTTCATTTGTAGTGGAGGATCCATAGACCAGTCACTTTTCAAAGACACACAGCTGGGCTCTGGTGCATCTGAGCTCTTCTGCTGAACCAAACTGTAACAAAACAGTATTCGCTATACAAATTTCTTGAAAAAAGCAAACCATAATGTACACAAAGTAATGCTATTAGTATATGCTGAAATTTAAGGTGACACCTGTGACTCTGGCTTCTGTCTCCACTCTTCATTTGTAGTGGAGGATCCATAGACCAGTCACTCTTCATAGACACACAGCTGGGCTCTGGCGAATCTGATGTCTCCTGCTCAACTAAACTGTAATACAGCAAACAAGAGGACTTGGTGACATCAACTGAAAAGTGAAGTTGATTCATATGTAAAGTATATTGTTTTGACTAAAACCAGAAAACTGTATTACCAAAGTAAAAATGTTAACTTTTGATTTCATAGTGTCTTTAATGTGAGTACCTGTGTCCTTGAGAAAAATCTTCATCTTTGGTTTTTTGTACTCGACTCATACTGTCCTCTTGGAGCTACACTGGTGTGTCTGTTTAGTCTGATTTCCTCTACTGCCTCTGACTGGAAATAACAGAAGCACCGACTCAGACACATTAAACACGATCACAGTAATATTATGAACCTGAACGTATTTATAAATATTGCTATTGAGTAAACTGATTTTACACCACATCCCATAATGTGAGTGATAAGAATTGTTTGTGTAAACGCCAAAGGCATAAGTTAAGGCTATTGAAAAATGTTCTTGAAAAAGTTCACTTATAATTATTACTCGTCTGAGCAGAGATGTTCACAAGTAGTATCTACCATTTCCTGATTTTGGCTCATCTTACTTGCTCCCCCACCACTAGGGTTTACTTGGTATGATCCATTTTGCTTTAGCTTTACCAACTGTAATTTGAGAATTAATCACACCCCGAGTTTGTTTGTTTTTTTAGAGAAAACGAGGAGTGCACTACTGCTGTGTACGATATTTTTATGTGTTATAGTGTGTTTATATTTTATTGTTTTAGTTATAAATATTGCTTCATTTTTATATTATTTTATTTATTTTACTTTAAAGGATTATTATTTTTCGCATTTTTTTGTACGATGATTAATTTTATTAGCATTAAAGTGGGTGAGGACATAGGCTGCGTCAGCAACATTCGATTGAAAAACAACAAAAACAACAAAAGGTGAACGAGTCAGAATAATAGTCTAAACGATACAGTACAAAATCGTAGTTCGTAGTTTTAGTGATAATATTAAGGCGCGTTAGCATCAAACCCCGCGACGGCGTAATGACATTCGACCTACAGTACAGCTGCTTTCGCGTCGATTTTATTTGACACAGGCCTTTACATTTTACAAATAGTGTTTATCTAACGAATATAGTCATCACGCTAGCTTTTGTGTAGCAAAAAATGACTTTTCATACTCACTTTTTGTGGTATAATAACGTGACGCAGTTATTTTGAGGAAAAATGGCTCCTCTAACTTACTTTCACTTTTGGCTTGTATTGATATCATGGAATAAACCATTTAGCGTTAGAGGGTTTTTTTCAGTCAACGAGTATATGATGTTTTGGATGAGACTAAAGCGGTATTGACACTTCTTATAAATACACACCGATGAGGATTACAACATACGATAGTAATCTTACTCCATTATGGGTAAACAGCGAGCATAGAAACGCTACACCGTAGCTGACCCTTGGTTTATGAATATTAATTACGTAACGTGCCCAGAAGAGTATCTGATTGGCTGTAAGTAAATGGGGTTTGGCAGTTATCCTTTTTTTTTTTTTTTTTTTTTTTTTTTTTTTTATTCAAACAGATGAAATACACAATCACCTTCAGGAGAACATTAATAATGTAAAGAGATAGAAGTAAGAGGAGAAGAAATAAATTACAGTAAGGGGGTATGTTGCTTAGAATAAGGAAAAAATATAAAAATAAATGACTACATAATAATAATAATAATAACAATAATAACAATAGTAAAATAATAATAATAATAATAATAATGTAAGAGCAATGAAGGAAGGTTTGGCAGTTATCCTGTCGTTTTCTTTCTTTCCTCGATTTTGTATTTGCAAGATTTTCTGGTAAAATCGGAAGAAAAGAGGCTCCGAGTCCGTAGTCGTAAGACACTGATGTGTACTTAAGCACATTTACACGATTTAATGTGTATTTTACACTAACGTTTAGGTGACCACCTGTTGACTTAACACTTCCTTAAACAATGTTTCGTCTATGTTAATTTTTTTATCATGAAATAAAGATTTGATCGTGGCCTTTTAATGTAATGTATGTTACTGTACGTGTGTGTGATGGCAATCTACCCAATACGTGAACGACTTTGTAAAATACAAAATAATATATGAAGAGTTAAGATGCAAAAGCCCCTAAATCCATCTGACGTCTTTCTTTAAAAAATGCATTTTTATCAGGCTCAGATGTATAGGTTTCTATGTAAATACTGGTACTTCTGATTGGGCTGAGGCTGGTATTTTAGCGAGTTTGAAGGAAAAGTATTTGATGGACGTATAATATGTGTCAAGAGCATTCACTCAGTATCATTATCTCATTTTTGACCGAGATGGTTTTTAGCTGGTTTTGCATCTGAACCCTCATATATATATATTAAATCGGAATAAAAAGTCTCAAATGCTTTCTGGTTTTGTAAAGACACCTAATAATCGCCTGTCTAATGACATTTCCGATCTGACTTATAAACTATCACTCTGTTACTAACACTTATATCACTGAAACGATCAGCCTTAGGGCTTTCCATCTTAACAAAATGTGACCCAGGACCACAAAACCAGTCGTAAAGGTCAATTTTTTTAAAAAAAATTGAGATTTGTACATCATCTAAAAGCTGAATAAATATGCTTTCCATTGTTGTAAGTTTTGTTAGGACAGGACAATATTTGGCCGAGATACAACAGTTTGAAAATCTGGAATCTGGGGGTTGATAATAATAATGATAAAATATAAATGAATAAATAATATATTGAGAAAATCAACCAAATGAAGTTCTTAGCAATGCGTATTACTAATCAAAAAAAAAAAAAAAAGTATTTACGGTAGGAAATCTACAAAATATCTTCATGGAACATGATCTTTACTTAATATCCTAATGATTTATGGCATAAAAAAAATAATAATTTTGACCCATACAATGTATTTTTGGCTATTGCTGTAAATATACCCATGCTACTTAACAACTGCATGTTCTCATTATAACCAGCAGAGGGCGCTATTGACTTCTCAAATAATTGAACAGAATTCTACAGAGTGTGGTGGGAGCTGGAGATATTAGTATTGATCTACCAGGAAAATAATGAAATAAAAAATTAACAATTAGGCCTGTGCTAAATGATTACACATTAGTTTTGCATGCTTACTGACATATCAATTTCAATTTTCCCTACCAGAACAACTAACAGGAATAGTTGATCCTGAAAATTTGAAAATTGAAAATGAAAATTTTACCAATTACTTACCCTCATGTCATGTGAAATTTCTTTCTTCTGCAGAACATAACAACATATTTTGAAGAACACTGAACTCCACTGACACTGCATTATACATATGTGACCCTGGACCATAAAACCAGTCTTAAGTAGCATGGGTATATTTGTAGCAATAGCCAAAAATACTATTAGAATTTCTTTTTCATTTTCATTATTGAATATACAGTTAGGATTAAAATTATGATCTTTAATAGGCCTATCATAACAATTCATAATGTTACATTTCAATGGTTCGTATATTAGTGTTTGAGAAAGCACATGCTGCAGATAAATAGATAGAAAATCCAGATTGATTTCAGGAGTGGACCAGGCCAAAATAACAACAACAACAAAAAACTGAACTGAGACCAGCTAAATTACTTAAAGGAAATAGAACACATATAAAGAAATATAGCCTAACTTTCGCAACTCTCTTCGCCCAAAAACACAGAACAAACTATATGTACAAAAGAAATGGCATCGCACTCCCTACATCCCTGTGTTTACAAGTAGTGTTTATTAATTTACAAGTAGCATTTACACAGTGTTTACAATCAAAGACGAACAAATCTAGATTGGCAATCTAAGAATCGGACAGTAGAATTATTGTACAGTAGAATATCACAAAACAACCTTACAAAGGTTAATACAACTAATTAAAAAAAAAAAAAGGCTGTTCTCTTTTAAATCACAGCCAA